>WTSP01020366.1:12813-46372 GCA_025331215.1 Actenoides lindsayi
TCCTTCCTTCCTTCCTTCCTTCCTTCCTTCCTTCCTTCCTTCCTTCCTTCCTTCCTTCCTTCCTTCCGTCCTTCCCTTCCTTCCCTTCCTTCCGCAGATAATCACAGGCAGCATTTAGTGCAAACCCACAGTAATGTGCAGAGGGCTGGGAGGAAAGGACACAGTCCCATAAAGAGGAATCAAGGGCAACCTTTCCAGGGAAGACCGTGGTAAACAGAAGCCACTTGGCGTATCTGCTGGCAGCACATTCCTTAATTCCACCTGCCAAGGTGTCAGGCTTATAATGCTGCAGGTCACCACCATGGTTTGCAGCCAGCACTGGCAGGAAAGAATTTTTTGCATAAAGTGGAAAGAACATCCCATTCTGCCCAGCTCTGGGTCTTTTTCTCCATCTCTTGTCAGGCAGCTCTGATCTTGCAGGTAGTCAATCCCACGAGCACAGCTATTGCTACCAGCCCTACGTACCATGCGTGTCTCGTGCATCTTTGCAGGCTTCAGAGCTCAACGGAGCAGGGTTTGGCTTAACAGCTATTCTCAGGGATCCCCAAAGTGACAAGTCTGAGGGCCCTGATAAAAAGGAAAATAATAGAACTAACTCAGCCACCAACCAGCCCTTTTCTTTGTCCTTTGAGTGACTGCTCCTTCTGAACACCCAGTCCCTTTTATCTGAGGTAGCCTGACCAGCTTTTTGTTCTTCCTTCTATTTCCAGGGGGGCAATGCTGTTCCCTAGCCAGGGCTCCCTGAGCTGGGGCAGCCGCAGAGCACGTTCCTCAGCACAGCACACATCCTGCTCCTCTAGATCTGCAGAGGCTGCCACTTTTGGGCTTTGACCCCATCCTCAGGTTTAGGGGAGAAGTTTGAACTCTGGACCTGCTAGAACATGACAACCAGCCTTTCTCAGAGCAGGGCCCTCCCCTTTGCTTTGTAAACCTCAGGCTCCTCACCCTGGAGAGAAGCACAGTGACTAAAGAGCCTGGGGGCTTTTCTGTGCCTGGCTGTGAAGGTCTTCCCTCAGGCCTGGTAAAACTGCTGGCTGGGTGCTGGGGAGGAGTGCAGGGTGCCCGGCTCCTTCTCCTCGGCTTCCCACAGGTTGTCATAGCTGAAGTCACTCTGGAAGCTCTGGAGCTCGGCATAATCGTGGTAGGCTGTAGAGTCGAGGTGTGGGCAGCCGGTCTCTGGCAGGTCGTAAGCACCAATGTTCCCATCTGCAGAAAAACAAGAACCAAAGTGCTCAGAGAGCTCAATGAGCAGCTCAGCAGCTGCTTTCTTCTCTACCAACAGAGACTACGCATGAGGGCCAGCAAAATCACAGTTCAGATGCAAATAGATCTGGGTTAAGTGGCGGAAGTGTGCAAAACAAACCAAGAAACCACAAGCCCCCACGTGTGACTGGTGGCTGGAACTGGTGGGCAGCAAGGGGAAGCCAAGACAACTGCCTCCACCAGAGAGGTGGGCAAGGGGCAGGGTGACAGACTGAGTCCCACCACAGGGAAGCAGGAGGAAGGAAGGGCATCCACGAGTCCCTGCCCTGCTTTGAATGATGTTTATGGACATAGACACCGGTGAGGTGGGGTGGGCTGCAGCACCCAAGCAGCCTCCCTAGAGTCTCACCTAGTGACTGCAATGAAGAGCCCAGATGTTCCTCTTGCAGAGAAGAAACCTGAAAAGAAAGAGGTGCACTGATGAGGATGACTTAGCAGCACAATCCTGGGCTACTGCACACCAGCCATCAGTCCTCTGTGGGTCCCCCCATCCCTGCTCCCCAAGACCAAACCCATGACAGTGCAAAGGGCTCGGAGCCCTACAGCGACCAGTCACCCTTCCAGCCCAGAGAAAGGCAAGCTGGGACCCCCTGTACCCTCGTGTAACCTGCACAGCCTGGGGAACTAGGGTTGTATTTACAAACTCACCTCTTCAAGATAAGAAGCATTAGGAGGGGGCCGCAGCTGAAAGCGACAGGAGGTGCCGGGTGTGCTGTAACTGGGAGCTGCAGGCACCTCTCTGCAGTGACTGCTGGGCAGGGGCTGGCAGCTTCTCTTCTGCAGAGAGAGATGCTGGGGCACCGGCACGGCTGAGCATCCGTTCGCTTGTGCTGAACCTGTCTGTCCCTGACACTGCAGGAACTGAACCAAAACAAACACGGGTTTGATACCTGCAGTGGGGAGGTGGGGAACACGCTGACTGGTTGCTCCCCACCTCTAAGGCAGCCCTTCTATGAGCAGATGTAAGCAAACCAAGGTGTTCTGCCTTGACTTGAGAATTCTACTACATTCCAATCCTAAAGGCCTTAGACGGGAAGAATGGCTGCAGGTCCCTTGCACCGACCCACAGAGGTAGGGGAAGTTGCCCAGATGTGAAGGTAATAGGATGAAACCAACTGGCAGCTCAGGGGACAGGGCAGTCAGAAAGAACCCTCTGAGGGGAGGACTCGAGCAGTACGGGGGATGCCAGCCACAGAAATAGTCTTTCCCCAAGAGATGAGGCAAACTAGAAATGCAGCCTGTAATAGGCACTCAGTTGTCACAGCTGGAACTTTTTGGGGTGGATAAAGTGGTCTCTGTGTCTGACTCATCTCTAGTTTCTGTAGACTGCGCCACATCTCAGTCTCTGCATCACATCTCAGCCTCTGCCTTTGTTTTGTGCTTTCTGGCTCTTCCTGGGATTGTTGTGACGCTGGCATCCAGTGATAAGACAGGGGAAACCTGTTCCCTTCTGACTCTGTCCTGGCTTGAAAAAAACCCCAGCTATGCTGTGCCCTGCCCCACCCCAAGATGCATTTCCACATCCCGCTCAGGCTCAGGCAGACAGCAGGAAAAGAAATGGCCTGAGGCACGATTTCTGGAGCCAAAAGCCCGTGTGCTGAGTCAAGGCCGTAACCATCAGCAAAGGTACCTCTTCCAGGAAGCTGGAGCCTGCCAGGCTGCGAGCACTGGGGGAGCTGGGCGTGTAGGGGTCTGTGTACAAGGGGGAGCGGGGCATGGCCGGCTTCTCCAGGGAGCTGGAAGCTGTCGAGGGCTGACTTCCCACCAAGCTCCATCTGTTCAGCTGAAAGGCAGAATCGAAACAGGAACGTGACACGCTGCTCCCTACTTGGACTTCATCCCCAGGAGGGATGGGGATTGGGGATGTCCCTGTGATTCAAAGCCCGAATGCTGCTCAGCCATCAGGGCTGGCGGGGCTGACTCCCATCGGTGCTGACAAGGGGACTTCCCTGGGTGTAAGGCAGATGTACACTCACTGAGGGGAGGGAAACAAGGCATCACACGCCAAACCACTGATGGACACATGCTGGAAAGCCCTCAGAAGAAGAGGCTGTGTGTCCTATCAAGTAATAACACTCCTGCTTGAGAGCTGTTGCTCCATTTGCCATGTTCAGCCTCATCCCCCGTGGGCCATTTTTGCCTTCAGGGAAGATGGGGAGGGACTCTTTATCAGGGAGTGTAGTGGTAAGACAAGGAGTAACAGTTTCAAACAGAAAGGGGGTAGATTTAGATTAGATATTAGGAAGAAGTTCTTCGCTATGAGTGTGGTGAGACACCAGCACAGATTGCCCAAAGAGGCTGCGGATGCCCCTTCCCTGAAAGTGTTCAAGGCCAGGTGGGATGGGGCTTTGAGCAACCTGATCTACTGGGAGGTGTCCCTGCTCATGACACGGGGATTGGAATTAGATGATCTTTAAGGTTCCTTCCAACAAAACCATCCTATGATTCTGACTTTTCAACGGAAACGGGTTTCACATCTGCCCTAAAGCACCCACCAGGACAGTGCAAGCAGCACTGTAAGGCAAATGTGAACCCTGCAGCACTTCCTCTGCTGCTCAACCCTTCCCAGGCAGAAGGGCAACCCCACCGTATCCCAACCCCTTACATTGCTCAGGTCCAGGTGTGGCGGGGGAGCTGCAGGGTGACGATGCTGCGAGCCCTGTGTGGAGTACGGCTCGGTGTACACCGAGGACAGGAGCTCGCCGTTGGGGTTTTCAGGAATGAGGCTGCAGATGGTCCTCTCCATGTCCTGGCCGGGCAGCTGCTGACCACAAGGCCCACATTTGCTCTTGGACTTTCTGGAGCTGCCCCCTCTCCGCAGGTCCTGTGCGGGCAGCCCCGTGCTCGGCCAGTTGGCCTGTGCCAAGCTCTGAAATAAGAAGACAAACCCTGGAGCTGGCTCTCCTCAGGCCAGCCCCAGGAACACAGACCCAAAGCGGGAGTCTGCAGCCATGGGCATCATGCTGTGCCTCCACCTCAGCATGGTCCTGTGGCCATGGGCCTCATGCTGTGCTTGTGCCTCAACATGGTCCTGTGGCCATGGGCATCATGCTGTGCTTGTGCCTCAACATGGTCCTGTGACCAAGCCTGTGCCCCACATGCTCACACCCCCCTGGATGTACAAACGCTTCACAGAGCCAGAGCAGCATCAGCTCCACCCACCCACAGACTTTTTACTTCAGGATTTCCCCACCTTTGAACAGTCCCGTTTGCCCTCCCGCAATCTGTACCCACAATCCTTACGCAGAGTGGAGTCCTGGGATGGGACTCTTGGGCAGACTTTCCCTTATGAGCACTGACAAAGCTGAGCCAGGACAAACACAGGCTCCTGCCACGGGGTTTGCTACGCTGCACAGCAAACAGTGACCACCCGAGCTCAGCCCATCGCAGCACCCGGATAAACCGCACTGCTCAAAGACACTGTGCCCACGTCTGACCCAGGCTGTTGGGGGTTCACTTACATGGAGAGGCTGGGAATAGCCAGGGGAGAGGGAGTCTTCGAGCAGCCTGCTCTCAGGCATCAGCAGGAAGGACTGTCCATCGGGGAGAGAGCCGCTGTTCTGGGAGAGGTGTGTTAGGGTGGCCACTCTCCCTCCTGACGCCCAGGAGTTCGTGCGGGCATCGGAACTGAGGGATCCTCTCCCGCTGCCGGCAAACTAGATGGGGGAGGAGAACAGCACCTAGGACCAGCTCTCTGCATGGACGCAGGCACGTCCTTTCCCAGCCTGAGCATTGCTGGGCCAGCCCAGCCCAGTTCAGCCCTCTGTGCCCACACCCTGGTGCCCGAGCTGGGTCTGTGCCCAGGCAGCCGTGCCCAGTGCCATGGGATGTGCTGCCATCTAGGGCTGAGTCCGGCTTGCAGGGGTGACAGCGGTGAACGAGGAGGGCTCAGGGCAGGGAGAAGGGTGCTCAGGCGCCCTGACCTCATCCTGGCTGCAGTGATGACAACGTGGGTTTCCCCTTCCTTGCAAGACCCTGTTAATGTCCTTGTGCTGGTGCCTCACTGCACAGCACTGTGGCAGTGTATGCCCAGGGCTCTGATTTTGAAGGAATTTAATATAACACAGAATCATGGAACTGGTTGAGTTGGAAGAGACCTTTCAGCTCATTGAGTCCAACCATTACCCTAGCACTGTCAGGGCACTGCTAACCCATATCCCTCACCTCCATATCTCCATGGCTTTGAAACCTCTCCAGGGATGGGGACTCCACCAGTTCCCTGGGCAGCCTTGGCCAGGCCTGGACAACCCTCAAGGGGAAGAAATATTTCCAAATATCCAACCTAAACCTGCCCTGGTTTCCTCTTGTCCTGTTGCTTGTTTACTGAGAGCAGAGCCTGACCCACCCTGGCTCCAACCTAGTGTCAGGGAGCTGTCGAGAGCCAGAAGGTCTCTCTTGAGCCTACTTTGCTCCAGGCTGAACAACCCCAGGTCCCTCAGCCACTCCCCACAAGACTTGTGCTCTAGACCCTTATATGTGCTTTATAATGTAATATAGGGCTTCAAAATAATTTGTAGGCTTCAGCAACTTCGTGGCAGCCTTCAAACAGGGGACTTGAGGCAAAAGCCTGCTGTGTCACAAGAGCAGTCACATGTGGCCAGAGATAGGACAGATGGGAGGCCTGGGAGACATCTATTGATTACCACACAAACCCACAACATCTGTTACCTGGCCAGGGTGTGGAGGCTTTGATCCTGAGAAACTCTCTGATCCGGAGAGGGAGGAGTCGGCATTTCGAAACTGGGCTGTTTTGAGGCAGTAGAGCCACTCCTGGTAATCATCGTAGCTGCGGCAGGTCACCCGGATCGAATTGATCAGCCTGCCTGCAAAACCATCGCCCGCTGCTGGTACCGCCTTTGATCGACAGCCCGCGTTGATGCCGTCAGATACCCGTGGGAATCGCCTCGCTCCGTCCCTCCCCGTGCTCCCCCGGGGATCTGGAGCCCCCGACACCGGTGTGGGGACGGCGGGAATGCTCTGCCTTCGGTGCTGACCCGGCCGAATGTAGGACAGGGGCAATCACAGCCAACAGTCGAACCGAGGGGGAACCTGCGCGGCCGCGCTGTGCCAGGGACACCCCCGGTGCCAGTGCTGCTGCTGGCTCCCAGCCCCTCCCTGCCAGCAAAGCCCGGGCACAGACCACCCGAGATTTCCACGCAGTTCAGCTCCCGGAGCTCGGGTGCCGACACGAGCGAGCACGGCCAGGACGATGGCCACGGCAGCTCAACGAAACCCACCCGCCCCCGGAGAGCTCGGTGTCTGCACGGCACACCCCTCTCCTTGTGTGCCACACACGCACCTTCTATTAGAAAGGAGGTTTTCTCATTCTCTTCAAAAAGCACGTGGATGGCGTTGAGCGGCAGCTCGCCCTGTCAGGAGAGAGACGCGGGCTCAGGGCAGGCACCTGGCCAGTGGAACTCGGCTGCCACAGAGGCTTCCCCAGCAGGGAAGCCAGGAGGCTTCGGGAGCCTGCTGCCAAGCGTAGCTGGGAGCAGGAGGAGGGGAGCCCCCAGCGCTGGGCCGGCGGTGAGGATGGGGTGAGGCTGGCAGGAGCACGGCTGCTCTTTGTGCTGCACGGAGAGAAGGTGCAGCTCAGTCCCGATGGCAATCCCCTGTGGGGAAGGGGAGGAGGAAGGGGAAGCTTAGAGCCTAAATCCCCCAGGCCAGGTCTGCAGGAGACCAGAGACACCCAAGGTGCTGCTAATCTAGGGGAGGACCCAAGTGCCTCTCTACATTAAGAGGTGCAGATCACATGCTTGTTGGAGGACTCGGTCTCCAGCAGATTGACTCAGCCTCATCGCTCCCTGCTCACAGCTCTCTCCCACCACCACCCTTCTTGCAGGAACGAAGCCTCTGAAGCCAGCGTGGCTGCTCAAGCCATTTCTGTGAGCTTTGTTCTTACAAAGTCTCACCTGAGATCCAGGCTTGGAGAAACGCTCCTTCCCTTCTAGCTCTGCTTTCAGCAGTTTCCCATGGTTTAATGGCTGACTTCTCCGGGAAATTTTGCAAACATGGTCCTGAATGAGGTTTTTAGTTGCTGGATTGGGACTTTCAGCCTTGCAAACAGGAATCCCTACCATCCATCCCCTGCAAAGCCTTACAAAGACAGGGTTGAGCCCTGCAAATGCCAGTTGGTGAAACGTGAGCACTTGTGCTATATGGCCCAGTTGTGAATGCCACTCCTGTGAGCTGAGCAGGGTTTGCCCCTGACCAGCACCACGACTATGCCCCTGTTAGCAGGGATCTGGGGCAGCCTGTCCCTGGAAAAAAGGGAGTTAGATGATAACCATGTGCTGTGCTGCCCCTAAGTGTGACAGTACCTTTGCACGCACATCCATCACTGTCCTCTCTGCCATCGCCTGCTGTCTCTTGGCCATCCCCACATCTGCCACCTCACCTTGCTCTCCCCCAGGCCCAGCAGTGGAGGCAGGACAGAAAGCAGGAGTGAAGCCCTATCATTTAGCCAAAGGTCCTCGCAAAAGGTGCAATCAGTCAGGATTCATTTGCCTAAGTTTATCCAGGGGGTAGAGTCCCACCTAGGGAAGCTCAGCAGCAGCATCCTGCAGATACCGCGCTGCAGAGCCCCTCCAGCCTTCCCCGGGCACCAGCAGCTCCCCCCTTGCCGATTTACGCCTCGCCCAGGGCCTTTTCCCACCAGCGGTGAGCCAGAGCCTGATGCTCTGGGTGAGCCCCATCCTTCCCCTTCCCCGTCCCACACGCAAACTTGGCAGCGGCAGCTCCTGTGGTTTGTATGAAACCGAAGAACAAAAGGGCCGGGCTATTCCTTCACACACAAACTGTAGGGCTCAGCATCTGCTCACAGGGGAAGGGAAGTTAATTTGCAGAAGCCCTGGGAGAAGGCTCCTGTGCCCCGACATGCCTGTGGAAAAGCAGGTTCCCGCTGCAGTGTCACAGGCTGGTGAATCACCTCCTGCCCGCAGCCGGCTGCGCAGGGCCCTGCCATTGCCCCACCGAGCCAGGCGCCCAGAGACCAACGCTCAGGCACCGTGGGAAGGGAACGTTGCACGAGCGGCGCAGATAAATCTGGTTTAAGGTTTCAAAAGAGATGAGTTAATCTGAGGGCCCAGCCCAAGGCCCCCCTTACGTGGTGCCCCATTCCCAGGAGCTGCAAACAACGTGTTCCCGAAAACAAGCTCGGTCTGAGGTGTGTCACACAAGCCACCAGCTGCTGGAAAACACCCTCCGCTCTTGCACCGGGGATGGGGTAGAGCTCTGACTGGCACAGGTCCCTCCTCGCAGCCCTTCCCGTTGCAGGCACGGCCATCTCCTCTGGCCAGGGAGATGCTCTATGCAGGTCTTCCCAGGGGTAGCCCTTGAATTAAAAGCAGCCCGCACGGCTCGGGGCCTGATGTGGACGTGGTGGAATCATGTGAAGGACCCCAGTGAGCTCACACTGAATTTCACAAGCCCTCGAGCTCTGCAGGGTTTCCTTGTCGCTGGCTCCTCTCTCAGTGACTATGGAGGATGCTCTTCTCCAGAGGAGCAGCTCAGCTCTGCCCCGCCATCCACCAGTGCTGCTGCACGTGCTGGTTCACAGCCAGTTCAGTGCTCTTTTTGGCACGTTTGTTCTAGCAGGGGACAACAGGGCCAGAAAGCACGGGGCTGTTTAATAGCCCTTGCAATCCTGTCTGAGATGGATGCTGGCAATCAAGTCTAAGGGCCGTGCAGGCTGCGGGCAATGCGAATGCAGCTCCCAGTGCCTCCAGTGCCACTGCCCATCTGTGCTGAGGCTCCCAGCACTGCTCCTACAAGCAAAGACACACACCAGTGGACCAGAAAAGCTGGTCTCACATGCCCTAGGGGTGCTCAGGCCTCCACATTGTTGTTGGCCTTTCCGCTGGTGTGACCACTCATTGCTCAAGGGGGGGAAAGGGCAACAAACATAGTTCACCAGCAGCAGCCTCTCCTCTCTGCCTGCCAGCCAAAAAAATGCCTTTGCCCTTCCCCACGAGCATCAGATGCACTGCCTGGCTGCTGCCTGCTTCCAAGTGATCCCACAGAGTGGGGCTTGGGAAGCGAAGCCCCTGCGAGGACACTCTCTGGGGCTGTTCCAGCTCCCATCTCAAGCAAGTGAGCCAGGCTCTCTGCCAGCAGAACCACACAGAAACATGCCAGCCTCCCTCCTCCCTGAGACTCAGATTCCTTGGCAGCCAGCTCCTTTCCCCCTGGGCTTTGGTAGGAGGGCAAGGTGTTTCTCATGGGAAGATCGCTTGCAACATCCCTCTGCCCGCTCACCTGCCAGCTGGCAAGGGAGCGGAGTGGAGGGAAAGCCCTTTGCCAACACAAGGAGCACAAGGGAACCCGGGTGGAGGGGAGCAACAAGCCAAAGAAGTGTTGAAAGAGCCACTGGGGAAGGGTGGGAGAGAGCAGGAAGGTGCTCCAAAATGAACTCACCTTAAAACAGAGGCTGTTGCGCTCTTCAGACACGATCACCAGCGTGGACGGGTAAAGCACCAGCAGCCGCTCGTGCTGCTCCTTGGAAAGTAAAGGGGAAGAGGGTTCCCTGTGAGCAGCCAGCCAGGGCTCAATGCTGGAGAGCCCTTCTCTTTGTCTCTCTGACAGCATCCTGAGGCAAGGGCTCTGGAAAGAACTGAGCTGCTTCCCTGAAAGAAGGCTCCACGGGAGATCCCTGTCCCTTCCAGCTGCCAGCCCTGTCCTGCAAAGGCTTACGCACGTGCTGTCCCCAAGCACTGCTGCTGGGTCACAGGAGCAGCAATCTCCCCATTTCCTGGGATGTGGGAAAAACAACCCTTCAGGGACCCTTTGGATTGGTGGCAGGAGGCAGACAGGAGTCCGCACTGGTCACGCCATCCACTGCCTTTTCTGAACCGTGGTCCCCAGAGATGTGTCCTACCTGGAAAGGCAGATGCTGAAGCTTCACTTTGGAAACGCAAAGGACATCGCCTAGAGATTCCCTCTGGGTCCCTCTCCACTCCTGGACAGGCATGTTCTGCACGGACCACCGCAGCTCCTCCTTCCCCATGGAGCTCTGCTTCCAGTCATTCTAGGGACAGGAGCAGAACTGAGAAGCTGGGCAGACACGTCCTCCCCTGATTGCTTAGCTAGTGCATGGCCCAGCTCAGGACATTTTTCAAGTGTGGCAGAAGCAGGAAAGAGTAAATAAATCTATGCAGGAGCCAGTTTTCCAGCTGGGACTGAATAGTTGGATCTGGTACCTCACGTCATCTGTGCACTGCCTTTTGGAGGGGAATCCCTCTTTTACAAGTGGGGAGATGGAGAAAGAGAGGGAAGTAAAACACCCCCCAGAGCCTGGAGGAGAAGACAGGTCTCTCAAATCTGCTGCTGTTTTCTAGGTCCCGGTCCCAGTCTCCTCCTCCAAGTGTTTTGTAAACTCTGGATAATTGCACAGGCAGCCAACTGTGTGAGAATTTCTCTGAACCAGACCCAAACCTCTGACCCTTCAGAGGCTGCGGTGGTGGCACCTCTGGGTCACAGGTCTCCCTTTCAGCACACACCCCCTGCCAGGCCCTCTGGCAAAGCCTTTCTTTTTGCACCCTCCCCTCGCAGCAGACCGCAGGAGAGGCGAGCTCCTGGAGGAGAAGCTGTTGTGCACACACACGGCAGAAATGCAGTGAGCTGTTGCCAGGTCTCAGCAGTACCGAGCACCTTTGGGGCTGCCGCTCGCACTGAAATCCCACACTCCCTCCGGTGCTGGCTGCACAGACGTGGGACCATTTGAGCACAAGCACCCAGGCAGAGGAGTTCCCAAGCAAGAACATGTTGAGTGGGGGGAATTGGCACGTCTGTCCTCGAAGGGCTGGGTTATAGACCGTGCACAGCCCTGGTAGCTGTTGGAAGAGGTACAAGTGGTGCCAAACCCAAACAAGTGACACGCATCATGCCAGGGGGACAGCTCCCTCACTGATCTATCAAAGCACTCAAGCAGCTGGCCTGAAAGGAGGGGATTAGACCAGGAGATAATCCACACTGCCTTCCACATTTTGAAAGAGCACCAAGCACAGCAAAGAGCATTCGGAAGTGGACCTGGAACCCCTCTCCCTCTCCATCCCCAGCCCTCTGCTTGAGCTCTCAAGCCCAGAGAAGGTGCCCAGAGCCCCACGAGGCACTCACTCCAGATTCTGGAAGAGGAAGGTGTTAGGTGAGTGCCTAGAAGTGTGGCGAAAACTGCTGAGAGATGCTGGCTGCAGAGATTCCCCATCCTGCTGAAGGCAGCAGGGGCAGCGCAGCATCCACCCAGCTGGCCCAGCTCTCCCAGTCACCCAGCTCCGAGCGTGGGAAGCGGCTGCGAACCTCAGCGTCCTGAGCCACTAACCTGGGAGAGGAAGGGCAAGCCAAGGTTGCCTCCGTTCAGCTGGATCTGTTTCTCCAGGTGATAAAGCCACTGCTTCAGCTCTGACTCAGTAGGGCAGAACACGATAAGGGGATTCAGCAGAGGACCTAGGTATGCGAGACACAAGATGAGCTGAGCAGATAAGGGCACCAACTGCAGCATCAATAAGTAATTAGCTGGCCAGAGCTGTTGTGCTCGGCCGATCACACCATGGGCTGCCTCTGAGAGCATTGTTCTGTTGACATCATGCTCCAGTTCTTCCTGCCACTACCTTGAGCACATTGCCTCACAGGATCCGGGGAGCTCCCCGGCAGGGACTGCTCCACCATCTCACCGCCTGCTCACGCAGCCACATCTAGCTCTGACCACAGGGCATTTTTTCAGTCCAAAACCAGGCCAAGATCAAAAATCAAAGACGGTACAAAAGTCAAGCTCAAAATCAACAGACAAATTTCAGCTTTAAAAGTCCCCAACAGTTGTGAAAAGCATCTCTTCGGGCAGAGACTCTCACAACATGCAGCTGCAGACACAGCCTAATTCCACGCAAAACTTTCAGGCTATTTCTCAGTTTCACTTTGACACTCAATAAATAGAACATAGGTAGCTTTCTGACACAGTTTATTTATTGCTTCACCAAACATAAGCTGTGCCAGACAAGCTGTAGCTGCTCTCAGACATACTCTTGAAGGGAGGAGGGCCAGCCCCGTATCTTGTTATTTTCATGTTTCCAGCTATCATTTGCTTAGTAGCACGAGCAAAACAGTCTCACACACCCTCTGCTACTCGCTACAGCCATAACCTAGTGACGTTAATAATCACTTCTGGCAGACACAGGATGTATATCATGATTAATCATTTACCAGTGATCTCATATTAAACTGTACTTGGTGCACCCTCCGTACGATCTGGCTTTGCGGGACTTGGAATTATTTGGATAAGCAAGTGCAGTGCACAGGAATGAGACTTTGCCTTCCTGGGGAGTCTTTCATCCCATAATTCTTGCATTATTTATGAACAACAGTTAATTAAGACTTTGAAACACCTCTGTCTATCAGGAACTGCACCAATACAGACAAAGCAGAGGTGGGGAAACTGAGGCAGACACTCCCTGAGTGACTTTCTGCAAGTCACTCCGTTCAGCTCCAAGTGTAACTGGGCATCCAAGTATCTGTGCACCACTGTGCCTCTGGAGCTCTCCTGTCTCCTCTTGCCCTTGTTTCCTTGTCTTTGCAATGGAGATAAAGTGATTCCCTACCATACAGGGTTGCTAGGAGGGCATAAAGGTGCTAACATTATCTACATATTCTGGCAGCTCTGAATACTTCACTGGGTGTCCAAGCCCTTACAGAAACAGTAGGAATTATACTGACAGGGCATGACCCTTACATGGCACTGTTTGCTCTGCCACCTCCTCTAAGGCCAGCCTTTCAGATGTATCCTGAGGGTTTCCCACGTTGCCAGATCTAAATAGGGCCCCAAAGGAAGAGAAAATGAGAAAAGAACCTCCTGCCTAAGCCTGAAGTCTGAGATGTGCCCAAAGCTCATGCACAGAGCTGCTGGGGAGGCTGGGAAGCGGAGCCTGAAAAGCTGCTGCTAATTCCAGTGCTGTTCCCTCGGCCCTGAGGGCACGTGTGCGGCAGGGCCATGACACAGCCCTGCTGAGCAACCTGTGCCGGCCCTCGTGCCCTCTTCTTCTGCCCTGGCCTTCCTCTTTCTTTGTGAATGCTTCCAGAGGAACATTGGAAGCAATAAAGCCCCTTTCCGGAGCAGTTTATTCCCACCCAAATCTCTCTGTCTGGAGACACAAAAAAAAAGCTGCGGTATCTGCAGGTGAGGCAGAGGATGCTCAGGGTGCTCAGCGACTTCATCGGTCTCAGAGGCTGTGCAAGAGATGGCCAGATGCCATCCACTCCTCCATGGAAAAAAATCCACTGTGGGACAACCCTGCACGCTGCCCAGCTTCATTCCCACACTCCAGCTCTGCCTGTCCAGTGGTCACACCAGCATCTTCTGGTGTGCTGGGCTACTCCAGAAAGTGCGGTTCATGGGGAACTACTGACGCCACGGGATTTCACAAGAACATGGATGCGTGTCTTTTGTGTCTCAGAGTCATGAGACAAAAGACTTCCACCCTGACCCTGTCTGGGGCCACAGACAAACTCTTATCCCCTCCATGCCTTGATTTCTAACCCCTCTAGCAGAAAAATAAAACTGCTCCACTGATCTCCCAGCCATCCTAAATATCGCTGCCTCCCCGATTTCTTCGTGTCACTGCTTCCTGACACACGCTGCATTCTCTGTCAGAAGGCTTCGAGTTGTTCTCTCCCTAAGCAGGACACGAACCCAACACAGCTTGAGGCCATTTTCCACCCAGCCACACTCCTGCATGTTTTCATACAAGCAGAACAAGTCCACCCACCCCAGCGCAGATGCCCCTGACAGGTTACGCCTGGGAGAAGTTTTCCTTCGTTTCACAGGCTCCCCAGAGAAGGGTTGGAGAGCCCTGCCTAGCTCAGTGCAACAAGACCACAACTCAGCAGTCCTTAAAATTAATGGGTTGTTTGTACCAGCTCCGTTTTATCACTGATGTCATTATTTTATTGTTAGAGTGGCCATTGTGTAACTTTCTGCCAGAGGACACCAGAGCGCACAGACATCGGGCCTGGGACTCAAATGAGCCAGCTCCGAGTCACTCCCCGGCCTCGGGGTTTACGTGGGGGTGAGAGGTGGGAGAAGGAGTTTCGTTCCATTCCTCTGTTCAAATGTGGTGCACAGAGAGCATGGGAGTGGGCAGAGGTGGGAACCGTCACCAGACGTCCCGAGTACCACCCAGCTGGAGCACAGGACCACCCTTCCCTTCCCTGCCTGCAGCCCTGGGCATCACCGTCCAGGGGTTTAGGAGCCTTGGTGGGAAAGATGCAAATGCCAAGAGGAAGAGCATCAGCTCTCTGCAACCTCCTTCCACAACGGGGTTCTTCTCTGGGACTAGGCCAGCGTGGGACAAAGAGCAGAGACAGTCGTGATTCATAGGGCCCGCTCTCCGCGGAAGGCAAACGAAGAGGCACCAACCTGCGATGCGGAAAGCGTGAGCCTCCTGCCCAGTGCTCTTCCCGTTCCCAACTTCACACACAGTCAGCTCCTTTAAAGGCAGCAGGCCCTGCATTAGAAGTACACAGCATTATTCTGGGGGGGCAAGCGGGCTCTGTAATTAATGCCCCTTTGCTGCAGGAGACTGGGAGTCCAGGCTAGGCACCAGCAAAACTGAGCTGTCTGGTTTCTATACCCCAGTTCTTCAGCGTCCCGCTGTAACAAAGCACAGGAACGGATGACAAGTTTGTGCTGCCTGTCTTGGGCTTTCTAAACAAGGGCTGTAAAAGATGCTAATTGCTGTAACATCTGGGGGCCAGTACTGGCATATTAATTCCTTTTTAATTCCTCTAGAATTAACAAACTAAGGAGCTGTTTATTAAGTAGATGGGAGGCTCTGCAATATTATTTGGACGTGTCTTTCCAGCTGAAGGCTGGCTTGCTGAATCACTCGAGGGATTGTGTTGGCACATTACATTAATCTCAAGTCACCTAGAAGGCAGCAGATCAGTTCTAAAAGGAATGAATTTTACGTGCATCCACAAAACAGCCATGCTCAGTTTTAGTTACTCACTCGTGTGGAGGGAGAGCACATTCAGGGCTTCCCGTTTGTTCGGCTGTGATTTTTTTGGCTGCATGTGCAGAACAGCCCATTGTTTGTAATTCACCAGCCTCATCAGGTTAAAAGATTGATGAACCGTTTGCCACAATGCTTCCCCAAGGCTTCCCTCAGGTTTTTTTCTTCCCATCCTCTCCCACACACCTTTTTTTCTGCCCTGCAGATGAGGAACTCACCCTTGGTTTAGAAGCCAGGGCCAAGTCCATCACTGGCACTGAGGCTGGTGGGATTTTGAGCAATAGGAGCTCTGACCCTTGCCAAGGCACTCTGTGCTTGGTGCTCTACACAAAGCTAGCCTAAATGCCTCCCAGCCCTGGTCCTGCCTGCCACCCCTGCACAAGCCCCTGTCACACCTCTGTGCCCACAGACAAGGTCAAGGATCCAGGTGAAACTGGGGTGGTCTGGGTACAGTCCCCAGGAAGAAACACCCTCTTCCCCCAGGAGCTTGGCATCCATGGAAGGGACTTGCTGAGATCACCTAGAGGAGGCCAGTGGCAGCCCCAGGAGCAGAGCTCCCTGCTCTGTCCTGTCCCATCTGCCCAGTGACTCCAGCTTGGCCACACTGCCTGACTCCCCAGTGCTTGCACCACTGCGGCCAGGAGATGCCCTACCTGGTAGGTGAGTCCATTGGAGCCCACAGACTGGAAGTACAGGTAAGACTGGAACAGCTCCAAGAAGCAGTCATTCACCTCCTGCAGAAAAGACACATTTTGGGGCTTATCTCAGGACTCCTCCCTTCTCCCAGCTTCCCTCTGCACCTCAGACTGATCTGTGCACAGAAAAGCCAGCAGCTGCTTATCCAAGGGCCACCATCACCTCTCTGCTGGTGGATCTGCTTCCAGCCTGGCAGCTGAGCATGGAAGCATGGCCCAGATCCCCAGTGGGATGTGACTTGGTGGGTGCCAGCTGGTACCCATGCACCGCATGGCAGCAGAAGCTCCCAGGCCACGCAGTAGCTTGAGGAAGTCTCCGTGAGTCACATCTCCCAGAATTACACTTTACTTCCCTGTCCTGCAGGGTCACTCTGTGCCTGGGAAGAGAAATGCCCACAGACAGGTGCCACAGCTTACCTGGAAGTGCTGGAACTTAAACTTGACCTTGGAGTAATAGATCATTTTGCCCAGATTCCTGACAACTGTTTTCCTTCGTCCCTTCTTGAACAGGCTGGGGAGCCTCTGGTCCAAGTTTTCTTTCTGGTTTTCCTGGTTCGGAATATTCTGTACCAAGGATTCAGGAAAAATAAATCAGAGCTGGTGGGAGGTGGGAACCTGATGATTGAAAGAGACGTTCCCAGAACACCTTCCCAGAAGGGCTTCCTCAGAAAGGCACCCTGGGCAGGCATCCGCGCCGGGCTGTTTGTTGTTGGGTCTCCATGTCAGCGTGGAGCTGGGGTTCAGTTACTGCTGGGAGGACATCCTCCCTAGGCAGCGTGAGATACTGACCTAAGGGGAGGTTTTCTGAGTTGGGAAAGAGGGAGTGCAGAAGCACAGCCTACATTTAGGGTCTCCTCATTCCACAGATGACCTCCTGCCATCCTAATCAAACTCACTGGAACATGGACCGATCAAGGCTAAGCAAACACAGCTTGCCTTCCACTGGGCTTAGTGGAAAGGTTGTCTTTGCCCTAGTTCCACCTGGATTCCTCAGCTCTCCCATCTGCTCAGATCCCTCGGTTTCTCTAGGTGGAGTCTGTCGTTTCAGGTGCCCGGACAATTTTAAGGCAGAGTCCCACAGCCATAAAAGCAGCTCCAAGGCACTGACATGTTTTGTCAGTGCAAAAAGCTAAGGGGAGCCAGCAAGCACTGCGGGAGAGCGAGGGAGGCAGCTCGGGGCTGGGGGCTTCCTTCATTTCCTGCATTCTGGTCATATGGAAATTCTTCCTTCTGTGCAGGGAGTGGGCTGGGGGGCTCAGCAGGGGTGATGGAGTGACAGCCCGTCACCCCGCACAGCAGCCACTTCCCAAGCTGTCTGCCCAGCGTGTGCCCGCTCCCAGCGCGCTGTGCCAAGGAGACAGCTGCGTAAGCCCCATGACAAATGACGAGCCAGCAGAGCTAACCAGATCTGTCTTGCTGGGGCCTCCATGACTCACCCTTCCGGCATGAGATGAACCCCTCTCCTCACCGTGCCAGCAACGTCGAGCAGAGCTCAGGCCAGAGGGGAGCAGGGGCGACCAGTAACACAACCTAACTAATGCTGTTGGGACTCACCCACCTGCAGAGCTTGGGGTTCCTTCCTCACCGAATTTAGGTAACTCTTTTTAGGGTACAATTTAACCCTTTCTCTGCTTAAGGAGTCCCTCCAGCCGGCTCCACCCAGTACCCATGAACACGCACCCAGGTCCTCCCCTGGAGGTGGGAACCTGCTGGCTGCCAATTACTGGTCTCAGTGAGATGCAATTAAGCATAGGAAAAGATTACATTTGTGCTACAAGCCGCTGTCAGAACAAAGAGCAACTGATCACCTGACAGCTCTGGCAGCAAGAACAAAACACTGCTCGTAAGGGCAGCAACCAGCAACAGGGAGGGGGAGAGG
Organism: Actenoides lindsayi; assembly: GCA_025331215.1. Taxonomy (NCBI): domain Eukaryota; kingdom Metazoa; phylum Chordata; class Aves; order Coraciiformes; family Alcedinidae; genus Actenoides; species Actenoides lindsayi. The sequence continues at coordinate 30,648 of WTSP01020366.1, forward strand.
ATAAAGTAATGAAATTACAGACACAGGGATAAGCAGCGACACCAGCTACCGACTGCCTGCACGATGCTGCTGCCTGGAACGTGGCAGAGTCCCCAGTAATAAGGAAGGATCTGAGAAGCAAAAGCAACCTGGGAGCTGTGAATTCTGCAGCGGTTTTGGCAAAGAGCTCGGCCAATGATCCAGCTTCCACCGGGATCCTCCCGGGGTCAGGTGGGACCACAGGGCATCCACTGCCACTGTTCGTGTGGCAAGAAATGAATTAAACAGATACCTCCCTCTCGCAAACAAGCATCTAGCAACCCCAGCCTGTAAGGGTTTGCAGCAAGGCTGAGAAGCCAGTGGTAAGCACAGGGACATCTCCAAGGCCATGGACAAAACAGGATCATGTCACTGAAACCTCCCGCTGCCCTTTCCACCTCAGGCTCCCACACAGCAGGTCCCAGCCGCCTGCACCACACCAGTCTGACAGGTCCCAGAAGTCTTATCCCTCACGATCGGGTATCGCGGTTGTGCAGGAAGAAGTGGGACTGTTCAGGTCTTTTGTTTTATTTTTTATCAGGCAAACGTCTCCTGGGTTTTTTCTCCTAGCAATCTGATGTCCTTCACTGGGGTGCCACTGTCAGACCCCAGATGAAAACAACATTTGCGTATGTGCGAGAACTGCCCTCACAGCCTTCCACGGGTCCCTGCCCACATCTCAGGAGAGCAGCAGTAGAGAGCCGGACATCGTTAAACCCAGTACGTAGCACAAGACCTCGGGCAAAGCAAGCACAGCCTGTTTGTGCTGCACCAGGGGCAGCAGTGACACCCACCTCCTACCTGCTGCTTTTCCTGCCAACACTCCCTAGGACAATCACAGCCACAATCCGCAGTTTTCGTGCCGTGGAGACGAAGCTCAGAGCTGTGGCTTGACCTGCCCATGGGCCGGGTCAGACCCTGGTTCCCAGGCAGCGTGCAGGCAATGGCATGACTGACAAAGTGCCCACAGCTGCCATCTCCAAGTCTGTGGCATCACAGCCTCCTCCCGAGCATCACTTCTCTCCCTGGCCCAGGCACCCCTCAAAACCGTGGGGCAGCCTCAGAGTGCGCCCAAACCGAAAGGGAGCTAGCAATTCTCATTCCTCTGAAATCCTCCCCAGGCAGCTGTTTTCTGCCCTGGCTGGGCTGTGCTGGGGGCAAGGGCTCTTCTCCCGCAGCCCCATCCCGCTCAGCAGGGTTTCCGCTAGCTCAGCTGTCCCGCTGGGTTTCAGGCAGCGTGGGGCACTGGAAACCCGGGTTCTCTCAGGGCTTGGCATAGCAGCGGGTCTCCGGCAGAGCAAGTGCCCTGACATGTTCTCTCCCTCTCTTCCTCTGTCTCATCCTACAGGTAAAGCAAGTTAATAATTAACCTGCCTTAGTCCCTGCAGACCCCAGTGACTCCCAGCTGAATCATAACCCTGGCAGCAGGAAGAGCTCAACCTTGCAAGGCTGATGCCCTGGGGGTCTGAAAGCCGCTGTTTAATGATAAAAGAAGCAAATGAGAAGCACCGCTCTCCCAGCACATCCTCCCCCTTCACTTTTGCTTAGGCTTCGCAGAAGCCGTAACTGGGAAGTGTGGGAAACAGCGTGGAAAGCCAGTGGGAGCAAAAGGTGCTGGCTTTGTGTGCCAGCTGACCATGGTAGGGTCCAGAGAGGGCCTGGTTTTTGGGGTTGCCACTTGCCCCAGACCCAAACCACCTGCCATAGCCAGAGGTTTGGTGACCCCATCTCCTCTGAGACTGCATCAGAAGAGTCCTGTGCTGTCAGCTCCTCTCTAACCTGGTCCCAGAGCAGCTGGTCACCTCCTGCTCTCAGAGGTGTTTCTCCTGAAAAGACAGGAGTGGGAAAGGGACTAAGCCAAGGCTTTCTCCAGGCCACACAAGAAGCTTGTGGCTGAGCAGGGAGTTTCAATCCCATCTGCCCCAGGCGAGGGCAACATCTAAACAACTGCTCCACCCTCCTTCCTTCCCTGAACAGATCCCACACTCTCATGCGCTCCCAAATGAATAATCTCTGAGTGAACTTTGTTCTGTTGCCTCTCAGGATTCATTTTCCAGGATCCGCTAACATGACAGCTCTCCCTGCTTCCCCAGGGAAGGAAGGTCAATCTGGGACCTGGTCCTGTCATGGCTGCCCAACCCTTCTGGATGTCAGCTGAGTCCTGCAGGAAGCCCTGCCCGTGCCTCATGCCCATTACTCTCGTTCACAAATAACGGGCAGGGCTGTGAAACAGTCCCAGTTCTGCTGTGCTTCCCACCTGTACGGTTCAGAACACGTTCCATAAGAGAGAACAGCACTTGCCCACAGCCACCTCACAAACCAGGAGTAGGATCCCAGTCCTGCTCCCTCCTCAGGTCCACATGAGGAAAAGCAAAGGTCCTTTGGGTTGGAAAGAGCCAACCTGGGAGCAGCTGAATGGAAAGAGTCTGCGGGGCCCCTGCTTGCATGGACCAGATGTTTGACACCCTGCAGCAACCCAAAGTACATGAGTAGGGCTGCTCAGAACTGGGTCTTGCAATACACCAAGCCCTTGACAAGAACCTCATCACCACTGAAATGCACCTTGTCAGCAGCTTGAAACCAAAGAGATAATGTCCTGCTGCTGACCTCTGAAATTATCTCTGTCTAGCTGTGAGTCTCTGCCTCAGTTTCCCTTTCCCCATATCCACATAACCTATTGGCCACGCAGCTGGGGTGATGCATGTGGTACAGCCCCAAAGCTCCCTAGGCATCCCTGGCCCACCCAAAAGGACCCAGCAGACATACCGGGGTTCACCGTTTCACCTCTGAGTTCCCCGAGCAGCACCGGGAAATGGGCCATATAGCCACAAGGCTGGTACGTGCCTGAGACAGACCTGCCCTTCCTGATTGCCTTCTCAGGGCTCATTGCTAACACGCTGCCTGCTCCGTCTCATTCCAGCGTGGGAATGAATCATCCCACCTTCAAATGCTCGCTCTAATTTTCCCTTCTTTCACAGGCTACCCAGAAACAAAAGAACCACGAGCGAAGAGGTGCGTGAGATACACATTCCTACTGTGCTGCCTGCGTCGCTCTCAGCACAACCCTCCCACCCTGTCCCACACTTGGGTCATGGCAGGTCCCCTCTACACCTGCATGGGGACCCTGGAGCTATGAGATCAGCTGCAGGGAAGTGCACTGGGCTCATCCCTTCCCGGGCTGCAGTTGCAACCTCCATCTCCTTGAGACAGACCTGCTGCTGTCCCCGGATCCAGACCCATCGTCCCCCTTAACACACGGAGCTGCCCTTGGGGTGGGTGGGAATAAGGTCTGGGAGCAGTGGGGAGGGGGGTTTGGATGTGTTTGTACTTGCCTTTCCTGGAATATACTGCAGGATTTTGTCCGTGGTCGTATCGCTCTCCTGCCCTTCTTCTATACCAAAAAAGCTGGGCAGTTTTTTCTTGCCATTTTGCCTACAGAAGGGAGAAAAAAAACCCAAACACACATGGAAACAGATCTAGGCTGCTGCGTAGTGAATTCTGCCCAGAAATAAGGAAGCCAGAATGCTAAGTAAGCAATTTGTCGCAGGCTTTCTAATCATCCCAGACCAGCAAAGGACTGGTAAACATGCTGGGAGAATTGCAATTGGGTTTGTGCTGCATTTGTTGGTGTTTCTTTGCTTTTTTACATGTCTTTGCATAACCAAATGGTCAGCTAGGCACATCTGTGCCTCCAGATCAGTGGAGGGATCAGAGGTTCCATTGCAAAATGCAAAGACCAAATCCAGTCCTGACAACTGTTCCAAAGCCCGGGAGTGGAGATGGGTACGTACACACGCACCAGCATATATTCACAAACAGCTTTTATATCTATCTTTGTGGGTTTCCTCTCTCTTCCCTTCCACTCCCAGCAAGGCGCCCAGCTTTTCCTTGTGCACACACCAGGAACGAAGTTACCGGTGCCGCGTAAGAAACCCTGGGACTGCTTTGTTGGGATTTCCCAGCAGTTGCTCTCTCTTTCAACCAGATTGCAGCGTTGAGTTCAACAGAAACCAACCTTATCTCCACGGAGAGCCGTGAGCGTGGGAAGCCATGAGTCAGTGGGGACAAGAGGTGCTCTGGGGCTTGGCTGCTCCACTGCAGCTCCCTGATGTCAGCCCTCTAGGGTCTGAATTCCCCAATTGATCCCCTCTCTTTTACCCCACAGGAGCTCCACAGACTCTTAGAGGTTTGCTCCCAATTTATGGCATCACAGGAGACCAAGGAGACCGTTTCAGTGTCTCCTCGTGATAAGAACCCCCTCAGCCTAACAGAGTTTCAGGCTTGATGAGGCTCTAAGCAACCTGATCTAGTTGAGGATGTCCCTGCAGGGGGGGTTGGACTAGACGACCTTTAGAGGTCCCTTCCACCCCGAGGCATTCTGTGATTCTCTGAGTTTGTCTCAAAGCCTTTATTTCGGAGCATCCACCCATCGCTGTGGTACCCGAACGCTGCCCTGGCCAGCCCAGAGCACCACAGCCCCCAGAGGATTTCACAGATACGTTCTGTTGTGTCTTCCCTCAGGGTTACAAACGCAGATCAAATCACATGGGCAGAGCGTTGGGATTTGGCCCTTCCTCTCTAAAGGAAGAGGAGCGTGACTGTCGGGTTCTTTTCCCACCAAAGCACCGCAGCTCCGGGCAGCGTGAATTAAAAACAAACGGCGAGTCAGCACCAGGAGCACCAGGCGTTCTGCACCTTGCCCTGCCTGGCCCATGGAGGGGAGTGGTAATTTCTGAAGTGGAATAAATCACAGTTCTTCTGGGGGGCAGCATCCCCGGGATACTCCTCCGGCAGAGCCCTAGGATTCCTTCCCAGGCACCCGTGGTGAACCGGTCGCATTCGGCGCCGCCCAGCACCCCGCAAAAGCCCCGTTCTGCTGAGCACGTAAATACCTCCCGGGCTTGCCGAGCGGGGCTCAGCCGGTAGCCCCAGTTCCCCGCGGGACATCGCCCGGCAGAAAGGCAGCGGAGAAGCCAGACCCGCTCGCCCAGCAGCCCCAGGTTGCGGGCGGTTGTACTTACTCTTTCTTGAGCGAGGGCTTCCTTCGGAAGGAGCCTCGCAGCGCGCCGGGGGCCTGAGGAACGCACGTTATGTTCCCCATGCCCGCAGCGCCTGGAAGCGCCCGGGAGCGGCAGCGGGCGGCCGGGGAAGGCTGTGTCTGTGTGTCCGTGAGTGTCTGTGTGTCCGTGTGTGTCCGTGACTGTCCGTGTGTGTCTGTGTCTGTGTGTGTCCGTGTGTGTCTGTGTGTCCCGCCCGCGGTGACTCGGGTGGGTGGGGGCTGTGCCCGGCCGGGGCTCCCCCCTCCTCCGCCCCGCTCGGCGCTGGGAGGGGCGGGACAGGTGAGAGGGCTGGAGGAAAGCGGGGCGGGCAGGGCAGGGCAGGGCAAGTGCGGGCACTGCGGGCATGGAGAGCACAGCAGGCAAGAGTGGGCAGTGCGGGCAGGGAGAGCACAGCAGGCAAGAGTGGGCAGTGCAGGCAGGGAGAGCAGAGCAGGCAAGAGTGGGCAGTGCGGGCAGGGAGGGCAGAGCAGGCAAGAGGGGGCAGTGCGGGCAGGGAGGGCAGTGCAGGCAAGAGTGGGCAGTGCGGGCAGTGCAGGCAGGGAGGGCAGAGCAGGGAAAGAGCGCAGCACCCCCTGCCCAGGGAGCTCAGTGGCATCCCCCACGATGTAATCTTCGGAAATAATAATAGTGAGTAGTTAATGACAACACAAAAGGTTGATGAAGAATAAATATTTCTGTTCTGGGGGTTGAGAAAACCAAGCAGCGTAGTCAGAGAAAATGACAACCCCCTTTTCAGTCTGTGGTACTGCAGGTGGCTGTTACAAAGCAAACACAAAACTGAGATGCTCTGGATCGGAAGGTCCAGGCAATTCACATCCAAGAGTTTTACAGACATGAACAGCAGAGGTCTTGGATCACTGCTGTTCATTTTGCAGGACCACGGAATTCACAAAGAAATCACCTGAGTTAATGGGGATACCAAAATTTCAATGGGTGAAGAAAACCAACCCGGTAATTCTGGGTTTGTCTGTTGACACTTATTCCTAGGAAAGTGATGTAACAGCCGTTAGGGAGTTTCATTGACTTTAAGAATTAAAGGAGAATATAATTGATACAAATCAACTCAGGGTTATGGACATTAGATCTCGTCAAACTAATTTAATCGGTACCACATTTAAAAAACAAAATCAGATTCAGTTAATATAAATAACAGTGCTGATCTGAGAAGCTACTATAAAGCACGTGACGTGACACATCTACACAGCTTTCTAGTAAGACCCTGAAACACCATCAAGACCACGAATTCCACCAGACTGTTATAAACTGGCCAGCCAGGGAGAGTCAATAGCAGCTGTGAACAGAGACTGGGAAGAGTGTTTCTGCTTCAGGGAGCAGATTTTTGTCTCCAGATTGTTCCAAGTGACAGTCCAGCAGCTCCATCTTGCTACGGTAGCAGAGAGGCTACAGGGCTGTGGTGAAGCTGGAAGTGCCTGCGTGGGGAGGAGACCTGCAACAAACGGCTGCAAAGAGACAACACAAAGAGATGCGGAGAAAGTGAAGCCGGACAAGTTGAACCTAGGAACAAGGTGTGCATTTTCCACAGGAAAGGTTGTTTCTTATCAGAAAAACTCTCAGGGGCTGTGATGGCTTCTTCAACAAGGGATTTTTAAAAACAGGAGAGGTGTGGGTTTTTTTCCTAGAAAATCTGTGTGAATCAAATGAGGATTTGCTATGTGAGGTCTTACGGACATACTGGGTGTGTTGGACTCTATTTGCATCCATCTGCCTTGTCTTGGAGCTGAAGTCACCCTGCAGTAACAAAGTCAGCATATCCCCAGAGACACAATTGTACAGTCAGGCGCTTGCCCAGGGCGAGCTGCTGATAATGGACATGCCATAACATTTCTCAAAGGCCCCCACATCTTTGACCTCTTCATCCTCCTCCCCATTCTGTGGTATAATCCATTAACCCTTCATGGCTGAGCTAAGCAACAGGACACCTCTCCGGGGGGGGCCCCTATCACAAACCCCATCATTTTTATGGCAGGGGGGCTTCTGCAAGCTCTGTTCTCTCTGCACAGCTGTGAAACAACCACCCAACAGCACCTCTTGTCAGAGACCAAAGATTACAGTGAACAGCAGCAACTGTGTTTTATTCAGGAAAATATGATTCCTCCTAAGATCCATGGCTAACGCGATCAGCACTGTGACCAGAAATGTGCCGTTCCTCCAGCATCTTCCTTCTAAATAAAACCTAGCAGCTCAAAATAGTGATATAACTGCCTGTCTCCTGTTGTTACTGCAGGTCCTGCATCATCTCGGTCACTGGGAGGGACACCAGTGACCCCAGCACAGCTGGCAGGGCTGGCTGTGGCTGGTGACTGGGGACAGGTCCCTCTTCCCGTGTGCTGGGCACACAGGCTTGCAGGGCAAACTGCTCCCCTGGACCTCCAGTGCTCTGCTCCCAGGAGGTCCTGAGCTGGGTGGGGAAGCAGTAAGGCTCCAGACTTTGGAAAGACTTTTACAGCACAGTAGTTATTTATAGAAGCCCGAAGCAGAAACAAGAGCCTAGAGAGCAGCCAGGAGGAAGGCACAGCAGGGCTGGAGCCAAGTCTGGCATGCCTACTGCACAGCATCGTGGCTTCGCTGCGGGGTTGGCAGTGCACACACATGGGAAAGGACCCTTTCAGGCCCCACCGGATGTTGCCGTCCAGCTTCTCAGGGCTCTTTTCACCCCCTGCACTCCAACCACCATGAAATGGGCTTAGTGTTTCCCCGACGTGCAGCAGCGACTGGCAGCAGCTGGCGAAGGAGGATCTGCCCTGCTGCAGAGCCTCCCTGCTGCTCCCCAACCAGCTACGCCTGCCCCCAGCCAGCACCCGACCCCGGCAAGATGCCTGTGGCAGTTGGAGGTGAAGGAAGGATGCAACAGGCAGGATCCAGTATTCAAGAAAACATCTTTATTGTACATGTTGGCTTCTATTGCTTGTATCCCCTCCCCAGCCCCAGGTAGTGCAAAAAATTCAGAGAAACAGAGTTCCACATAAATAAGTCAGATAACTTACAGAGAAATCAAAGTGACGACGGTTTGACATGGAGTAGACCGGGTCTGCCTACCAGGAAGGCCAAGAGAACCTCACCTCCGACGTCGGGGCAAAGGGCTCCTGCCCGGCCCTGCCGTCTCACTGCAGACTGACACCGGGGTCCCCGGGTGAAACACATCAACACACACAGCCTGGAGCTGCCCGCTCGGGGCTGCTCCTCTGCTGGGAAACGCTTTTTCACACGGGAAATCGCACAGGTAACATTTGGGGTGAGACACCACAAACTAAAACTGGCAGAGAAGCCACACACAGTTGACAGTTCTCCTCCCCTCAGATAGGGTACTACACACACAGACAGACAGACACAGACGCACATCCCCTCCGAGGCCTCCTCCTCAGCAAGGGATGTGCAGCACCAGAAGCAATTCCACCCTGGGATCTCTCCCAGGGCAGATGCTGACACCTCGTGTCCACACAGTGTGGGTCGGGGTGCTCTGGACCCCTGCAAGCTGCTGGGGAACTATTTTGCCCTTTCCTTCCTTCTTTCTCGTTTCCAGGAAAGCAGTGAGCACCTGCATAGTTAGAACATCAGAGACACCAAAGGCTCCCTCCTCCCCAGGCATCTGCAGGACGGGCTCAGGGGTGATATTGCTCAGGACCCAACGGGTGGGTGACGGGAGTCACGCTGCCCGTTTCCCTGATCCTCAGGAGGCAGGACAGCATTGCACACCACTTGGAGCATAAATTGCTAAAGATTACAACTGGGGCCAAGGGCACGCGGCACAGAAATGCTCCTCAGCCTGCTACACGGCTCGCTTCCCTCCTGGATTTTTTTGCCTGCCTGCTGCCCCTCTTCACACCACAGCAGCCACAGCCGGAGCCGATGCTGAGCTGCTGCTGTAATGACTCCTATTGCTCTGAAACCAGCCCCGTTTCTCCCCGCAGCAGCCCCTCTCTGGCCCTGCCCTGTCTCCTTGTCATACAAGGCTGGCCGGGCTCCGCTGTCCTTTCACCATTCCTCACACAGAAACCTCAGCAGGACCTCGGCATGTTGGGCCACAGCCCAGCACCTTTCACTTCTGACACAGCCATGGGGCACATTCTCTTTCCAAAACAGACCCTAGAGCCAGGGGCACATCGAATGCACTGGCCGAGATGAGTCTAGTAGAAGACTGAAACCCTGATGGTGCTTACTACCATGCTGACCAAGGAGCAACCTCCACCAGCAGAGCCCAGACACTGTCAGGGTCCTCTGCAATACAGAGGAATGGGACAGCTGCCGAGCTCCAACAGGCTGGGGCAGAGGCTTGGCAAGTGAGAGGGGAATGAAAAGCAGATTTAGAGTCTGTTCTAAAAGCCAAAAAGGCCTCCTCAGAGTGAGAAGCACAGATTGTGCCTGGGGAGAGGCTAGGGGGAGAAGCAGCCCCGATTTCCAGGAGCTGCTGGTCATTTCAGGTATCCAACGTTAGGCACTGTAAGTGGGCTTGTAAAACATGCAGGCACCCATCCAGGAGAAAGCAGATCACCATAAAAATAGTCTGAAGCTGGGGAGTCCCTGTCTCGTCTCAAACTCTCCTTTCAGCCCAAAGAAAAGAGAAAAGAAGATATCTCCAGCCACTTGGAAATTTAGGCCAACAAATACCACCATGAGTGAAAGCTGAACTCTGTAAATGAGAAACGAGAAGGAGGAAGGGGGGAATAAAAGGATCAAAGAATTGGTTCAAAACAAACAGTTTGACAGTATTTCCAATGCTACATCTGAACACTATTGAGGTACCAGTGGTTGAGTCGTTTGCTCCTCTGTGATGTGGAGAACACCTGATCTCAGCTCAAGGCTCATACACACACCCTACAGCACACGCACTGAAAACACCACCCAAGAGGTTCCATGGCACAGGTGGGTCTAGGACAGGCCTATGATTTACAGTACTAATTTATTCAACCTTTAGTTAATTAAAGTGGTCGCTTAACTGCCAGAGAGTCTCTAATTGCAAATGGTCCCTTCCAGGCTGTTTTCTCTGTACGTCGGGTATCTCACACATGCACACACACCCACACATCTATAGAGAACATCTTCCAGGACACAGTCATCATCTCATCAACAAATGAGAAAAGTAATTGCATCCCTTCTGCTGCCTTCAAAGCAGATGGGATGGGGAATGCCAGGATAGCATAAAAAATGAAGGGATATGGAGTCATTCAAAATTAAAATACTGGCATTCAAATGAAAAAGAAAAAAAAAAAAAAGGCAACAAATTAATGCCCAAAAAGAGTCATGCCAGGCAATCCTCCTCGTTTAGAAGGCCGGACCGTTCTTGTTTAAGAACCAACACCTTTCCACAAACCCAGAATCTGCTCTGCAGAGAGGGGAACTGCAAACAGACCCAGCCCGTTCCCAGCCGACGGGTGAGCCGGGACCGTGCGCAGGGAGCGGGCGGCCGCGCAGTCCTCTGAGCCCGGGACGGCGGCGGCCTGGATGCAAACAAGGTCATCTAACCCATCTGCCTGGCTGGGCACCCCCAGAGCGATGGTCAGCTGGGATCTTGGTGAGTGAGGTGGGGCCAGCCGAGTACGGGAACAGCGGAGGGTTCAGGATGCTGCATCTTCAAACCTCACCTCCTCCAGGCCCTGTCTCTCAGCTGGGCTCCTTTTTTTAGTGTGTTTTAAGGCATCAATTAGACACCATTGAGAACCGTACAGCGGCCTCAGAGTCTTTAACAGTGCACGATAGGCTTGGTAAAGAGTTTGGCTACAGTGACATTCAGGGGAGCGGTCGCACATTCAGCCGTGTCCTTGGAGGAGGTGCTGCCCACCTCTGCCACCCCACGGGACTCCTGGGAGCTTCCAAGGCTGGCTGTGCTCGTACGTGTGGCACCGGCTGGATCACGTGAATCCAAGAAGCAGCAATGGTTTAAAGTTTCCCCTCCCCAAAGAAAATATAGGCCCTTTGGGTGAGCGGTGAGATGAGGCTGAACGGAGCAGGGAGCCCCCCTTCTCCTCGCCCTCCAGAAGGAGGGTGCTCGTCCAGGAAGCACATTTCTAACTGCTGCGGTCACGCCGATCCGACGTGTGCACCAAGAGCGGGGGTAGCTCCGGGGCCTCACGGGAGTGCTGGGGCTGGAGGTGGCAGCCGGTACCTTCACTCTCCTCCTACAGTGACCGGCTGCCCCGGGGGGCTGGCCACGGTGGCCTAGCACTCTGCCAGGCACCCCTGTCCCCTTGAGGTAAGGTAGGTCCTGATTCTTTGTCAAAGGCTCGTCGAAGACACCGACAGAGTGGGCGAGGAGGGGGGAGGGAAGTTGAGGAGTTCCAGCACAGCCACCCCCACACTGCTCCGGCGGGTGAACATGCACGAGGCTGCCACCCACTTGTTGGTACGAGGGTTGTACTTCTCAATGGAGTTGAGGCTGGAGCTCCCATCGTTGCCACCCACCGCGTACAGCCACCCGTCCATGGCCACCAGGTCGTGGGTGCTCCTGAAACGACCACGGAGAGAGCGCAGAGGTGTGAGGCTCAAACACAGCGTGCGTGGGGCGTAGGGAGCTCAGCACCTCAGATGAACTGGCCAAAGCTCTGCCAGCCCACAAAGGGGAGTGCCCAGCTTCACAAATACCCAGTGGAAACAAACCACAGGGGCTCAGTCAGTGGCAGAGTGCAGCAGAGAGCCTCAGATCTTCCCCTTCACTCCAACACCCTCCTCCCACTGGACAAGTGCCACCTCTAAATAACAGACCCTAGGAACCCAAAATTCCTGGACTTCCAAGCCTTAAATCCTCCCACAGCCCAAAGCATCTCCTGTGTGGCCTCAGCCAGCTTTACCACCTCATTCTTTACGGCCACATAGACTCCAGAGTATAAATCCCTCTGCAGGTCTGCGTTTTAGGGTTTGCAGTGCCAGGCAAGGCACTGAGATGGGAACCCTGCTCCTGGCCCAGGCTGCCCAGGGCAGTGGTGGAGTCCCCATCCCTAGAAGGATTTAAAAGCTGTGGAGATGTCGTGCTGAGGGACATGGGTTAGTGGTGCCCTGGCAGTGCTGGCTTAACAGTTGGACTTGATGAGCTGGAAGGTCTCTTCCAACCCAAACGATTCTGTGATTCTCTGACTGCAGCAGCTGCAGCCCCCCCACAGCCCAGGAGTGTGGCATTGCTCCTTACCTACGGATGTTCATGGGTGCCACGCTCTCCCAGGTGTTGGTTTTGGGGTTGTAGCGCTCAACAGAGTTAAGGCAGCTGGTCCCATCGTTGCCACCAGCCACATAGAGCATCCCCTCCAGCACGGCCACTCCTGCGCTGCTCCGGCGGCTCAGCATGTTGGCAATGGGTGTCCAGGTGTTGATCTGGGAAGAGGCAATGTTTGTTCATGAGCCAGCTGGACGAGCTGTTTTCCACGTACCCCTGCCAAACAAGTCCTGCTCGAACCACACAGCTCCTGACTAACGGTCCTCCCTCAGAAAGACTTCTGGGGGGACCCACTTCTTTCCTTTCAGCTCTCACACAGAAGACCCAGGACCTTCTCTTTGAACATTTGGCAGTGATGTTGCCTACTCTAACAGAGCTGTGAGACCCCAGGCCCAACACATATCCCCATCCTGACACCATCCCCAGTACCTGCTCTGGAAGGGCACGTGGCAAAGACCTCAGCTGGAAGCTGGAGACAGTTCAGGGTATGTACAAGAACTGTTCTTCCTACAGAACCTGAGCTGGCCTACAGACCCCGGGGATAGAGAGTGTTCTGGTGGTTGAAAATCTCAAGAAGATATCTCAGAGCCTTCACAATGAGCTTTGGCTCATTTTGGATCGCACCCCTGATCCTCTGCCCCTGCAGAAGAGCTGGGGAGGGGGCTGATGCCCACTCCATCTCATAGTCACACATGGTGGGTTGTCTCCAAGGAGGCAGGAGGGTCTGTGCTGCCCAGGCTCCCATGGGCACACCTTCTGCTCCACTGCTGCCACAACACTTTGCTAGGAAGTGGTCACACCTTAAGCTGTGGCAGCAGTTTGTTAAGAAACCACGCATACCTGATCTCTCACTCTCTGGTAAGCTCTCTAGCAACTCGTGTAGCCCTCAGCTTTCTGCAGGGCCCTTTCAGTCACCCGTAAGGAGGGAAGGACAAGGGTGATCAGGTCTGCTCTCTCACTTACCTGGGGCTCATACTTTTCTACTGTGGCCAAGTGGGATGAGCTGTCATATCCCCCCACGGCATAGAGGTTTCCTTCTGCAGAGTCACACAAGAGCAGGAGTTAGCTAAAGAGGCCCTCCCCCAACTCGTATAGGTCACGTAGATGCCCATACAGATCTCAGCTGAGCTGCAGGGCCTCCTGCTCCCCAGGCAGCTCCTCTCCACAGGGCTCCCCCAGCTCTCCCTCCCGTCGCAGCCCCAGGTGTTGGGCAAGAGTCACCAGGCAATTTCTCTGCCACGCCGTAACCTTCCCAAAGAGCTCGTTCGCCTGCTGCTTCTTGACCTCCTCATTATGGGAGCTGCAAGTGCTCCCCACTAGAGCAAGGGGTTATTTTTAGCAGCGGAGGCTGGAGCAGAGGAACACCAGCAAAGGCTGTGCCAGGAAGAGAGTATGAGCTGCTGATGGAGGGGAGGGAACCTCTGAGTCAGCACTGGGAGCTGAAACTAGGGAAGAAGGCAGGGGAGAGGAACCACAGGGACACTGGGATGCTACCCTGACATCCCAAGGGAGGTCCAGCACCTTCTAGAGTGGTACTCCCACTAACCCCATAGCTGCACTAAACAATGAAGTGGCCAGTTCTCACAATGCACCCTCCTTAAGGGCAGAACTCATTCAATGAAGTCAGAAGACATCACAGCATTCCACCTAAACTTGAGACACCTCTGCTAGATGCAGTTTTGACCTTGCACTGCTGCTTGGATCATCAGTAAAAGGACTAAGGAGTGTCCTGCTTTCATAATGGAGAAGTAATAAGGTTGTCTCTTTCTAGGGACAGATGATCACCCACAGACAGCCCTCTTGCTCCAAAGGGCACAAAGGAGCTGAGGAACAAGTTGTGGGTTCCCTCAGGAGTTGCCTCCAGAATGTGATGAAACCTAATTATTAGGGAGACTGAGGAGGCGAGCAGAGGAACTGATGGGCTACCCAGGCTTATAGCTAGGGAATCTAGGAAGAAGGGGCAGGTACAAGAACAGGAGAACAGCAAGAGGAACCACCAGAAGTTTGAGAGACAGTCCTCACAGAAGGCAGCCAGGTCCTCAGGCCATCACCCACCTAGTGTTGCCACCCGGACGTAGCGTCTCCTGGTGCTCATGGCAGCGATGGACGTCCAGGTGCCTGTCAGGGGGTCGTACCGCTCTGCGCTGCAGCAGCAGGCGGGGACACAGGAACAGGAGGTGTGACACCAGCAAAGCCCGGGTCGAAGCTCTTTGCCAGAGGCCCTCAGGGGCAGCTCCCAAGAGACAGGGAGAATGGAGGGAGCAACTGACAGGGGCTGCGTTCTACTGTGGCAGAAGGCTACAAACTGTTTGTTCCCCCTGAAGAAACTTTGCCCGGGCCAGACACTGCAAGACGTAGCTGGATTGCAAGACATCTACTCTGGGGCCGGTTTGTCTGTCAGAAACAGTCCTTGGGGGGTCCCCAGGCACCCAGCACCACAGACAGTGCATGCAAGAGCTTGTGGCAAGGCAATCCCCTACCTGTTCAGGCACGAGGCCCCATCGTACCCCCCAGCAGCATAGAGAAGCCCGTGAAGCGCTGCTACACCCAGGCAGCTCCTCCTGGTGCCCATGGACACCTCAGGTTGCCAGGAATTTGTGACGGGATCATAGGACTCCACTGTGGCCAAATCTGAGGTCCCATCGTAACTGCAGGAAGAAAAAGGGAGAACACACTAAGAGCTGGGAAGCCTGGACTGAGGGTGAGGCTGTGGGCTGGTCCTGCAGCTCTGGAGGTGACCAAGAGCCTGGATAGCACAGCTGACCTTGGGGCCCTGGCACCATCCCACCTCTCTCCCCTCTGCCCAGCTTCCTCAAGGCAGAGTGGACCAAAGCACCTGCTGAAAGTGCAGAGCAGAGCACTTAGCTGAGCTCTGCTGGGGCTCTGCAAAGAGAGAAGGTCTCAGAGGGTCCCACACACTGGGGAATTATCAGACCCTTAACACCCTGCAGCACAGGGCTGAGGGAAATGGCAGCACACAGTACAAGTCCAGGACGTAGCCACCACCAAATCAAGAGCTAGAAAAACTCAGTGCTGCAAACTGCAAGGGCTGGGAAGGGGGTTTTGGTTGCTACTCCCATAGTTAGTAACCCAGAGGTAGCAGATTGTTTCATCTGGTTAGAATGGGTCCAGAGGAGGCCACATAAATGATCTGAGGGTGGAACCCCTCTGCTGGGAGGCCAGGCTGGGAGAGCTGGGAGTGTTCAGCCTGGAGAAGAGAAGGCTCCGGGGAGACCTTCTGGGGGCCTTTCAGGACTTCAAGGGGCCTCTCAGAAAGATGGGGACAGATTTTTTATCAGGGCCTGTTGGGACAGGACAAAGGGTGATGGTTTGAAACTAAAAGAGGGAGATTTAGACTGGAGAGAAGGAAGACATTTGTGACACTGCAGGTGGTGAGAGCCTGGCTCTCCAGGGTGCCCAGAGAGGTGGTGGCTGCCCCATCCCTGGCACCATCCCAGGGGAGGTTGGCCGGGGCTCTGAGCACC
>WTSP01020367.1:0-23564 GCA_025331215.1 Actenoides lindsayi
CAACAAAACAAACCAAAACCAATCAACCAACCAACCCCAAAACACAGAAAATAAACCGGTCAGCTCTCTTTCTTCTCCCTCTTACCTACATCTCCTACCTGGGGTTGTTTAGCCTGGAAAAAAAAGAGGTTCAGAAAGGGAGACCTTCTCCCTCTCAACAATTCCCTGAAAGGAGGTTGGAGCCAGGTGGGAGTCAGGATCTTCTCCCAAGGAACAAGTGATAGGACAAGAGAAAACAGACTCATGTTGCACCACAGGAGGTTTAGGTTAGATGTTAGGAAAACATTCCTCCCCAAAAGGGTTTTACAGGCCCTGGAATAGGCTGCCCAGAGCACTGGTAGAGTCACCACCCCACAGAGGCTCTGCTCCTAACTTGATCTCAGCTGACATAAATGAGCACAGAAATCATTAGAGTCACATGGACTTAAAGTCTAATTACCTATGGGTGGTACCACCCCCCTATCATTAGCCATCTCACCTGCAAGTCCTGCAGCAGCTTTAGAAAGGAGAAGCACAGGGTGAAGGAGATGGATATTATCAATACTTGGCATTTCTTTGGTGGCTCCAAACCAGCCAAGGCAGGTGTGTGTCTACCAGACTAGACCCCCCCTGCCAGGAAATGTAATCATATATAAGAAAGTTGATAATGACTTGCAACCAGAAAAGCTTCCGTCAGAGCATCTTGTGGCACTGTACAAGCAGTAGTGAAGGAAAGCCCCTCTGCAAGGCACACCAGGACACCATAGGCCAGACAGCAACACTGCCCTGGCTTTAGGGTATCCACCTATTTGGGCAGGAGAAGGGCTGAGCTGAGTGAGGGCAGTTCTGATTCATTGCCTGCCCTTGGCCATGTAGTTTTGGCCCCGATGGCTCTGGCCAGGGAGGCAATAAAAGCCCAGGACCTAGAAGCAGAGCTTGTCATGTCCACATGCCACATGAAAAGCAACACTTCTTTTTTTTCCAAAGCCCTACAAAACCAAATATTAGACAAAAAATACACGTGAAGCTGCTATTGATCTTCCAGCCAAGCTCTGCAATAAAAGAACACTCTTTTCAGCTTACTTCATTTCTAGAAGAGGACGAAGTATCAGAGACATCGCAGATCAATTTTATCTCCTAGGGACCAGCCAAACACCATGCCAGAGGTGGGCAAAGCCAGCCAGCACAGGAAAACAACCCACCCAAATTTCAGACGAGCTTGTAAAATGAATTTTTGTCATAGTTTCAGCAGGCGAGTTATCCTTGTCAGCCATCCAGCTAAGCACACGTCTGAGGGGTCCACTACAAGATTTTCTGTTTTCCTTTCTCACCTGCATTTTCATAGAATGTTATGGACTTTGTGGAAGGAAAGTGCCCCATAGATAATCCCACCAGAGTTAGAAGACTTTGGGTTATTAAATATCTACCTAGAGTGGAAAAATAGACTGGCATCTCTGCACAGAAGTGAATTTCCACCAGCTCATTCATTAGGCCATCACCTCAGCATTTTGTAGGGGGATAGCCCAATATTATCTCCACTTTCCAATGGGAATAAGCAGCAGTGTCAACAGCGAGAGGGATCCATGGTGAAACAGCATGACCAGGGTCAGGGTAGGGCTTCAGTACCTGAGTGCTGCTGCCCAGCCAACCCACTCGGTGACACCAAATGAATGAATTCTATCCCAAAAGGTTAAAATAATCATCCTGAAATGGAAATAGCTGGGCCAGAATATAAGCCTGCTTCAAAGCCTCATGGTGACCTTCTCCAGAAGGATCCCCCAACTCACCGCAAGACGCAACTGGAGACATCATACTCATAGTCAAATGCTGGGATGTTACCTTGCTATTGTCTCCTAGTCAGGGAGGACCACTCTGAAATGTCAGTGGATCTGTCCCTTTCAGCAAGGACCCATCCAAGGCTGTTCACTGGTGGGATCCTGCCTTGCCAGTTAAGGAGAACAGAGTTTCTTCTGCTGTTCCCCACTCATTTTCCCATGCAGAGCTTCTTGCACAAATCTCCAGGAGGCTTCAACCTTGGAGACTTTCTCCTGCTGCAGCAGTTTGAACTTCAGCAGAACCTCAGAGGTCTGACCAGTGCTACCGTAATATAATCTCAAGCATTCCCAGCTGGTGGCCTCACTAACAGTTTTCCAGGGACACCCAGCTTCCAGACCTGGCAAAACACCCACTTCCTCTGCAGTGTCATCCTCCCTGCACTGCTCAGCACTTACAGCTCAGCATGACAGGTCCATGTCCACCTCAGTGGGTTGAGTTTGCCTAGTTTGACAGGCCCGTCCCGCTCCCAGCAGATATCAAGGGGCGCTTGCTCCTCATGTGCTGCAGGAATAGGATGCAGCCAATAATACCTTACTTTCAGATTGCTGCACTCCAACTCTGCAGATGTTTTTGGCTGTTTCTCATCTTCCCACAGCGCTGCAACTGCTGCCCAAGCAATTGCTTTTCTCAGTTGAGCAAGCCCTCCTCAGACGGCCACGGCCTGTTATTTATCGTTATTTATCCATCTCTTTGATCAGAAGTGAAGGAGGGCAGCAAAGGCAGGCAGGAAAGTGTGTTTCAACTGACTGTGATTAATTTCGGCTCAGAAATTTTTAAGAGTCTCGGAAATGCGAGGTGCTGAGCCAGCTTTCTGAGACACTGGGGACCAGAGGAGTCAACCCAAAGATGAATTTTGACCCGTTCATGGAAGTAACTGTGTCACATCGCTGTCTGTCACAGGACTGCAGTAGCTTCCTTCATCCTGAGTCTTACATCTCCGTGCAGTTCTTCAGCATAAAAACCAGCCTTAAAATTGATTTTAAGTGCTCGCTTGTGAACTATCTAACCCCAACACTTACAATACTAGTGGGAGAACTGAAGCGAGCAAAATCCAAGCTCTAGCTTATAAAAAAATAAATCGCAGAGCAGCGGGCTTCCTTCCAAGCTCTCCCGCCCCGTGCCGGCTCCAGCTTCGATGAAATTATGTTACACATTTATCCTCTCCTTAATGAGGTACTTACCTATTATAGAGCAATAAAACCCCAACCTGACTCAGATCTTCAGCTGTTGCAAGCCCATGTT
This sequence comes from Actenoides lindsayi, assembly GCA_025331215.1. NCBI lineage: Eukaryota > Metazoa > Chordata > Aves > Coraciiformes > Alcedinidae > Actenoides > Actenoides lindsayi. The sequence goes on from WTSP01020367.1 coordinate 3,058, forward strand.
GACTACTGCTATTTCCCCTTCCCGAGGATCTTGGGTTTTTTCCCCTGCAATAAAAGTGCTGAGGCTATTTCCAGTTCTTCCACAGGGGTGGTTTTTTCCCCACTCACCTTCGTTAATATGGTAGCCCAGGTCTTCTGCCGAAGTCCAACAGAGGCAAATCTATTTTTAACCAAACTGCTCCAGCAGAAACCTTCAAAGCCTGCTATAAAAATGACTAAAGGTTATTATCTCTGGCATGCCTTAATTAAAGCCATTTTATATCCCACCAGTGGTACTGGAAGGTCTGTGCAGATGCCCAGCCAGCTCCTCAGGCCCAGTCATGTCCGTGGCAGCTGTCCCAGCTGGCAAGAAGGTACAACTTAAGGAAAGTTGGAATTTTGATTGCACACTCCAGCACAGCTTATTGTAGAGGACCCCCATCCTAAAAGCCCAGACCAACTCTGTCCTATGCCCGGGGCCAGACATGCTCTTGCAGATTAGAAGAGCCCTGAGCCACTATGGCCTCCAAGGCTCAGTGGGTGGCCATGGTCCTCTTCTCTCCTCCCCTCAGGAGCCCAGAAATGAGTTCCTGAAACATTAAGAGATCTGGAGTCTTAGCTTGTTCTTCAGGAAGGTGCACATTTTTGTTGTTGTGCAAGCAGATTTTAAGAGCATCAGGGCAGAGGATCGTAGAATCATGGAATCATTTCGGATGGAAGAGACCTTTAAGATCATCAAGTCCAACTGTTAACCCAGCACTGCCAGGTCACCACTAACTCACATCCCTCAGCACCACATCTCCATGGCTTTGAAACCCCTCCAGGGATGGGGACTCCACCACTGCCCTGGGCAGCCTGGGACAGCCCTTCACAACCCTTCTGGAGAAGAAATTGTTCCTCATGTCCAACCTAAACCTCCCCTAGTTTGAGGCTGTTTCCTCTTATCCTATCACTAGAAACACAGGGGGAATTTCTCAATTCCTACAAAATTTAGGAAGCCTTTATTTTGGCTTCCTAAAGCGACCCACTTTCAGTCCCCATTTTCCCACCTCCACTTCTTGAGACGTCAGAAGAAGTAAGATGAGGGCCAAATCTGCCGGTTGGGCTGCCCTACTGTGATGGCTGTTAGAGTCAAAGGGATGGCAAACCTGGGAGGGGAGGTGATGTGGCCTCCTTGCTTCACACCGTTGCGACAGCAGCATGGGATCTCAAAGGGAAATCCTCAGTCCCCACGCTGTGCAGGGATAACCAGGGGTGACTTAGCTGGTCATTTATAAGGTCCCATCTCTCCTGGGGGAGCCCATCTGTGAGGGATGTCACATGCTCTCCAGGAAGCTTGCTTGAAGACAGAAAAAAAGGTTTCAGAGGAGGACCCCCCTGCTTACCTGCGGGTGTGGTCCTGTATTGGAGAAGACACATTTCCATCACCAGGCTGTTCCGGGGCTGGTGGGAAGGTCAGGGTGCAGCATCATGGTGTTGGGGCAGCTGGTACCCACGTGCAGACCCAGGGCTCTACATCTCCTCTCACCCATCTGCCTGTGGCATGCCTTAACCTCAGGAGCTTTCCTAAACACCGCGTCCCCAGCATATCTCCTTCCTCCTGCAGTGTCCAGAGATGCTGCCTCCTTTTCACACACACGCTTCTGGCTCATCAGAAGTGAGGAAAGCCCCAGATTAACCTGTGTGACACAACAGAGCCTGTCACTGCCTGCCCTGCCTTCCCCACTGAGGGACTGTCACCCTGTTCACCACCTGGAAGGAGGAATCCATCCAGGATGTGTCAAACCCAGCCCGGCTGCCTGGGTGGGAAAAAAAGCAGTTATTACTGCAAACTCTATATACATTATTTATCAAATGAAGTCTCTGCAGCAGGACTACAATTCTTTGCTCCGCTCTGGCTTTCTCGTGCTCTCTTCGGCTGTCTTTTTGATGGGAGATGACAGAAAACATTCGCAGGCTCCTTGTTGTCGCTGCCACAAGGCTGTTCCCTTCCCGAGGAGACCCTGCAGGTCCTCAAAAGGCACGTGGGACAAGGTTTGCGCGAGCAAAACCACCCTCTAGCAACCACCAGCTCCATTGCAGCTGCCTCCCTCCAGCACTAAAGCCAATGCACAAGTTTCTGGGGCGATCCCTGCCGCTGCCTGCCAGGTTCCATGTGCGTGCCAATCGGCCACGGTGCATCGTTTTCTTTGAGCAATATATTAAAAAGGATGGAAAAAATATCTGATTTTTGGGTTTTTTTACCAGTATTGTGGGGGTCATAAAGCAGGTGGGGGAAACCCACAGCATGCACGACCCTGGTCATATCAGCTCTGCTACGTCTCTGTGGTGTAAAAACACACATGGGAATGCAAAAACACACCAGACGAGCGTTTCTTTTCCATTCCCCGGACTGCGGGTCAGGGTATAAATGACTAGGCAAACCAAAAGGCGAGTTAAAAAAAAAAACAACCTTACTCATTTGACTTCTGCAGGTGGTTTTGTTTTTACTGAAAGCAAAACCGAGTTCCCTGGGCGCTTCTGCTCAGGGTTCCCATGGGGGAACCGCCGCGATCCTCTAATTATGGTTTAAAACAAGGCGTGATAAGAGCAGGGATTTTCCTTTCCCTGTCCGCAGCGCTCTCGTCCACGCAAACGTGGTCGCGCTGTCAGCACGCGGTGCTTCTACGGGGCGATGGAGATCGCGGAGCTCCCGTTTTCTTCAGCCTGACTATGCACTTGGCCACACGCTCGATCTTCGTCAAGCCATAGGCTCGATCCGGGCTGGGGGCGAGAGGCAGAGGCGTTCCGGCCATGGAGCATCCTAAGCTTGGTCGTTTGTGCCTGCTTCGTCTAAGTCCCGAGGAGGTTCGGGGTTGACTCGTAGACTCTAATGCAACATGACAGCCAAGGATCAGCAACATGAGCACGAGGACTTGCTGCCAGCACCCGAGCTGAGCGCTGGGAGCAAATGGGAAAAAAAAAAAAGCCTCGTGCCCATGACTGAGAGCGATCTGAATCCCGCCAGCTGACGACGGGCTGTGGGCTCACAGCATCATTGAGGTGGGATGAATTAACAGTGGAGGCTCTCAGGCTTGGTTTTCTCCATGCTGGAGGATAAGCGGGTACACCACTACCCGGTCCTGCCTTACCCTGATGTCCACAAGTCTGTGCCTGTGCATGGACGGGCAGATAGAGGGATGTTGCTGAGCGGTGGAGTGGGAAGGGATGGCAAAGCTGTGGCTGTTGGAGAAGGATGTTTGACCATCCCAAGTGGTAGCACCTCTGCAGTATCATGCATGCAGGGTCCATACCATGCCCACATTTCCCTGGGTCCTACGTTACCCTCCAAAATTAATTATCGGTGCCCCTGCTGAAGATAAAACTGAAATCATATTTATTTTTGCACTTACGTTCCAGTTGCCATGTAATTAAATGCTACCACGTAATTAAAGAGGATTTAGAGGGTTTTTATGCCCTGCAATGCGCCATAATTACAGTTAATTCCTCCTTTACGGCTTCCGAGCATCTCCAGTGGAGCTCTGGGAGCCGCCGGGGCGGGCAGAGAGGCTGTGGCAAGGCTCAGAAATGTGGTGCACCGTTTTAGCAGTGAAGGGCAGCAACTCAGAAAGGCCTGGCCCTGTCCCAAAATCTTTCTTTAGAAATTTAATCCGTCCCCAGGCATGGGGCAGGAGCGATGACCTCTGTAAGCTCCTAGGAGCATCACTGTAGGCAAATGGTGATGCAGAGGAGAGCAGCAGCAGGAGCCATTCCAGCCCCTGCCTCCAGGCCCTCCCTGGTAAAACTGCTTTAACTTTTGGAGATGCTGTATAAGGATAAAACAAACCCTTCTGTGACATTCAGCCCTGTGAGAGGGGATTTATTTCACACCTGAGTGTGAATAAATATAGAGTGTGAAGTGCAGGACGTGATGACCTTTCATGGGCAGGGAGTCCTGAGGGATGGGGCTGTCCCAGCAGTGGGGCATCCAAGGCTATAAACCCAACAGACATCAAATCTTAGCTCTCAAAGGGCCATGCTACCAAGTAGTCACCTGACACAACTCGAATCATACATCCAGCCTCATAAGGAAGTAGGGAAGAGCTCAGTTTGAGCAGCCAGCAACTTCCCATTAGAAGCCTAGAACTCAGGCACTGCCAGATCAGGGTGTCGTATACGGACCTAGAAGTGAGAAGGTCACCCTCCTGCAGGACATGGGACACCATGGGTCTTTATACTGGTGATAGAGGATGGAGGAAAGTGTCTAAGTATGAGCTGCTCCGTGGACTTACAGCCTGCACCTGCATCTCAGAATCATCTGTGGAGCACTGGGGCCAGTTGCAGCAGAGAGGCACGAGCAGAGGCCGGGCCGCTGTCCGAGACCACTGTTAATGGCCTTCATGATGAAATTAGGCATCCACCTCGGTTTTCTTTGCCCTATGAGGTGCCCACCTTTGCAAGCTGGTCACACAAGGGAATTACGCACCAAACAAGCGTTCTTTGTGGCGCGTGGTTGAGCGCAGTCACTTTGAAGAGGGAGCTGATAACATACCCACTGCTGTAAATAGATATAAATGAAGACGGTCAACGCCACAGTTTGCTCAGTAAAATGCTGGGATGGGCTCGGATTAGAGCTGGCACCCTTGTAAAAAATCAGACCTACCTCAGGCAACCCCTTGGGCTTCACAGGGAAGCAGGCGGGAGGCAGCAGTCGAACGAGATGCGGCGAAGCCAGGCGCACCGGATCTGGGCTTTACCTGTTAATGGGAAAACGAAAGGAGATTCCCCCCCCCCCCGAAACCTTTGTGCTAAGCCACTGCCTGCTTTCCTGTGGGAGCTCATGGAGGCTATTGATATATGCCATGGCGATTCAATAGAAGAATATGTAATGAAAGCGAGATGGAACGTAGGCTGCAATCACAGAGGCGTGCATGAATTATTAAGCTGGCAGCGTATGCAGGCAGTCGGGGGAACTATAGATTTCTTCCTCCACATATAGTTAGGGAGCGCTGGTAAAAGCGTCAAAGTATTTCATCCTTAAATATGCCATTAGTCAGCGGGGTGAAAAGCGGTGCTTCTCCGAGGGCTGCTTGGTGGTGGCACGAAATGACTTGGTGGAGCTTCTCCCGTGCGCTGCAGATTATCAGGGTTGGTCCTCAGCTCCAGCCCCATGAGTCCACAAGGTCTGGCCTTCAGCTAAGCAGCGTTACAGGGCGGGGGTGTGACTCTTTTCTCCTCTAAGCTTTCTTCTTTAATTTCCCTAAAAGCCTGCAACAGGTTGTGTTTGGAGGGGAGACAAGGATTGCAATTAGCCAGAGGGTGCAGGAGGAGTTGATCGGGGAGGGGACTCTGTTTGCTTGCACATAGCAAACACCTTCACTCTGTCATCAAGTCCAGGAAACATGCAATGAGAACCTTCTTAAAACAGCCAAATTACACATCAGGAGGTCAGTAAGAACTGGGACCCAGTGCTCTTCCCTCCCCCCCGAGAAAGCTGCAGGAGGGAATTGGGTCTACAGGACATGTTGCATCTCTACACCTTCTCAGGAGGGTCCTACCAATGCAAACCCGCCTCACGATAACAAATTTGCAGCAGTTTCAAGCTGCTGAGGATCTGACCCAGTTATTCCCACTTTTTCTCGGTTAGCAGCTGGTGCAACGCAAGTGCTTTCTGGTGAGACAGGCAAATCAGAAGAGTTTCTCACTGTATCACAAAGGAAAGCAAAAATCAAGGTGTGTGCCCTCATAGAATGGTTTGGGTTGGAAGGGACCTTAAAAATCAGCCAGTCCAACCTCCCTGCAGCGAGCAGGGACATCTTCAACCAGAACAGATTGCTCAGAGTCCTGTCCAACCTGACCTTGAACCCTTCCAGGGATGGGACATCCACAGCTTCTCTGAGCAACTTGTTCCAGTGTCTCACCACCCTCACAGTGAAGGATTTCTTCCTTACATCTAATCTAAATCTACCCTCTTTCAGTTTTTCGTGCACACATCCTCACCTGCCATGGCTGGAGGACTGTGGCACCCAGGAGCTATTTCAACGTAGAGCCAGTAACGATGCTGATGTATGGGAGCGATGGGTGGCTCGAAACCAGTGAGTGCTGCAGCATCTTCTGGGAGATATGGAAAAAAAAATAAATTAAAAATCAGAGTTGGGCTTCAGAGCTTTCAAATCCACCTGTTTCCCAGCTGTCTGGTCACCTTGGAATAGAAAATGTACATCTGGGAGGCCAACCAGAGACACCGCAGAGCCAAATTTCCTTCCCTAAGAGCCCAGCAAGCAGGAGAAAAGCTGCACGGGCTGCACCTCGCCGTATCACGGAGCAGGGACCATGTGAGCCGAGTGCTCAGGTATCTCCAGGGTGGTTTTTAGGAGGCTCGAAAACCATCCAGCAGAGCTTTCTCTTTTTTGTCTTGTGGGAAACCTCCAACACACTTTTTGAGATAAAAGCCCAAATAATACACTTGAAGGCTCCCCGCTCGCTTCGCGCAAGCCTCGCTCATGCAAGCCCCAGGCTCTCTCCCACCATTACCAGCAGCTGAGAGCGAATCCATCCCAGTGCTCTGGCTCCCGCCAGCTGAGACCTGTCAGGGAACACATCACAGCTCCAATCAGCCAGCCCCGACACGGCTTGGGAGCTGCTGGCTGTTAGCTAATATCTGCCTGCTCCTGCCGTGCCCGGGAAGCAGGCAGCGAACTCCGTCTCTGGATGGCTTGTTTGTCAGCATTAAGGGCGAGTGCCAGCCTGAACTCCAAATAGATCTGATTTTCCCGTTTGACGTCGGCAGCATAAAGCCGGGCTTGTGGTTTATCCAGCGTTCAGGGAAGGAGAATGGAATAAGTGCATATAAATATGGATATATACACTTATATCTCTATGTGCTCTGGGTAGATTAAAGCGTTTCTTGCCCAGAACAAAATGTTCGCTTCGTTTTCACATTTTTAGTCACTTCAAAAACATTTTAATATGTGATGTATGCCCGGAGAAACAAATGCTTTAATTTTTAAAGCATCTTTCCAGGCAGGATTTGGTTTGAATCTCTTTTTTTTTTTTTTTTTTTTTATTTTTAAACCAAAGCAATTCATCAGAACTGGTATTAAAATAGAAGTATTGTTGGACCATCCAAATATCTGTGGCTGTTTAACCTGGAGAAGAGAAGGCTGAGAGGGGACCTTATTAATGCTTATCACTAGCTAAAGGGTGAGTGGCAGGAGGATGGGGCCAGACTTTTGTCAGTGGTGCCCAGCAACAGGACAAAGGGTGATGGGCACAAACTGGAACCCAGGAGGTTCCATCTGAACATGAAGGAGAAACTTCTGTGAGGGTGTCAGAGCCTGGCCCAGGCTGCCCAGAGAGGTTGTGGAGTCTCCTTCCCTGGAGAGATCCCAAACCCACCTGGACACTGTGATCCTGGGCCCTCTGCTCTGGGTGACCCTGCTGGAGCAGGGTGGGTTGGATGAGATGATCCCCAGAGGTCCCTTCCAACCTCTACCATTCAGTGAAATACTAAATTATTTCCAGCAAAATGCCAGAGGAAAAAAAATTGCTGGAATCATCCCGTCTGTGCAGGTTTGATGTTCCCATGCCCATCCAGCAGCAGCCCCTGGGGCAGAGTTTGATTTTGCTGCATTCATATTGCAAAGCCTTAAAAAAAAGGAGCTGCAGATGCTGCTGGGGGACATGACACTGCACTTCTGGGCGGTGCTACCCCCAAAAAAAACCTGCTGCCACACCATTAAAGACTTTCTCGGTGCAGCTGCCCTGAGCATCATTACACACAGATTCCCTTTTGCATTCCTAGCACCGAGCCACTCGCACAGATACAGACCATCAGCAAAATGTAAAAATAGCTGAAAATACATAATTAGGGTGGATGTACTGTGGATTTAACAGGGTCTTTCTATTTCTTCCTTCGCTGGCCTGTAAGATACAAGCCCTGGATGGAGAGAGGCCATTCGGGAAGGACAGAGAACGCTTTGCCGTGGGAGATGTTGGTCAAAAGCCCTCAAATACTTTTCTCAGTTTTATGTTGTGTGTTTTTTTTTACTGAGCACCACACTGAAATTGCAGCAGATTGATTCTTTCACAGCTCCCAAAAGTTGAAACGCTTTGGAGCCGAGAGCTCAGTGCCTGCCAAACATCATAATTAACTCTAATAATTCTTTAATTTGAACTTTAATTCAAACATCCATGTTTCTGGGGGACCATAGGGGGGAAAAAAACCCAAACAAAACAAATCAAAAACAAACAAACCAACCAACAACAACAAAAAAAAGGCAAAGCAAAGGAAACTAGCTCTGGTAAAATAAAGCAGCAGCCCCAAGCCTGTGCTGTGCTAGAGGCAACTGGAGATAACTGTCCTGACCTGGGTGCAAGTAGATGGACAGGCATCACCCCAACCTGATGGAAATCAGAGGAAAAGACATTGCCATTGGATGCTAGGGAAGCACCAGGCTCAAAGGTGCCTTCAAAGACCCTGCTGGGAGGTTTTCCAAGGCCACCTTTGGGGATGGAGGGACTGAAGTCACCGGGAACATCACCAGCTGGGAGTTTTATCTGAACTTGGTGACAACGAAGGCAAAATGGAAAGAAAAGACAAAACCTAAACCAACCAAACAAAAAAAAAGCACCTCAGATAAATGTGCCCTAATGCAACTAATTTTATGCATTACATGACCACAAAAATTTGCTGATTTTTCCTCATACAAGGAGAAAGAAAAAAAGACTGGTGCCCTGGATCTGGTCGCTCAATTTACTAATCCCCTAGGAAACATTAGCTGAGATGGGAAGTGTGGGGAGGACAGGAGGATGAGGAACCTGAAGCAGGAAAATTAATACAGCTTCTCTTCCTCGGTAGACAAGCCTCAAGACCAGGCACGTAGCCCCAGAGCTCTGCTGGCCAAATCCCTGCACTAGCCCACCCTGGCTGAGCACATGGTGATGGGCTCCTTTAGGGAAAAGCAAATCATTGACAGGAGGAGCAGGAGAGAAAGTGGGACTAGATAGGGAATGGAGATGACAGACCCTGGGAATGCATCCAAAAGTCTGGCAGGGCTTCAGAACTGTCATCCCAAGCCTTCAGGAAGAAGATGAGGATGAATAAGGATGTACGGCTCAAAAGGTCAGCTGTGGGTTGGAGGACACCAAGGAGCAAGTGAACATGCTTTAGCAGGCAGGGTTGGACTAGATGACCTCCAGAGGTCCCTTCCAAGCCCCTACCATGCTGTGATTCTGTGAGCATCCTTCTGCCCTGCAGGATCCTGTGGATTCAGCCTGTTTTGAGATTCAGAGAGCCCAAACTGGGGTGACTTGTCACCATTAAGAGCCTGGCCAGTGGCATTAAGCCTGGCCCAGCACCTAACTGATGCAGGATTACTTTTTCTTTCTCTTTTTACCTTCCGTGAACCCATTTCTAACAATAATAATCAACATGAGAAAACTCCCTTAGCATCATGCCCCAGGGATGCCACCATCCCCACAGCATCACCCCCTGGCCAAGGCCACCACGTTGAGCGGGGCTGGAAGGGGATGTCGTGACTTGCTGCTCAGAAAGGAGAGCTGGGCAGCATCCCGCTGTGATGAATATACCGATAAAGAGATTCAGATCAAGGAACCTGGTGGTTTCTACCAACAAATGAATGGCTTTCGGTCTACGGGTTAGAGAGTTGTTAACTACCCAACCCGCTTGCTGTCCTTAGGATGCTCTACTCACTTTATCTACTGACCCATCTCCCATTCCCCTGTCCCTGCATCCATCCAGAGCCCTTCTCCCCCCCATCCCTTGGCTCCAGATGTGCTCAGAAACAGGCTCTAGTGTCAGTACTGAGCCGGGCTGAATCCAAAGAGAGGGAGGATTTCATTTCCCCATGTCTAAGCTGCTCCTGTAATCCTGTGAGGAACTCTTGCTTTGAAGCTCCAGCCCAGCTCGGCGCAGCCGGCTCATAGCCACAATTACTTCCACTCCAAGCACACACTAAAAAGCCAAGCGAGAGGCCAAGGAGCAAGTAGTCAGCCTCCAACGCTGAGTCAATCAAAGGCAGCCAGTGCTTATTAATCCCTGTGCCTTCCCCTGTCACGGCTGCCCCATTACACAGGGACAAGAAGTCTCTCCATGGGTCAGCCAGGGCCACCCATGAGCTTCTGGAAAGCCCAGAAGAAGATTTGAGGGGGTCAGGGTCTGAGAGTGCAGCCCTAAATCACCACTTACATCCCTCTCGCTCCCTCCCATTGTCATCTCTGGCACTATCCTTCTTTCTGTCTTCTGTGAGCATGACCAGAGCCACCATGGGAGCCAAGGGGAAGGAGGAGACCACTTTGCCACAGTTATTTCCATTTTTCTTGCTTTTCCTAAAAGGAAAAAAAAAAAAAAAAAAAGAGAACCAATCAAAAGAGTCACAGGTGTCTTCTCATGAGAAGCTTCACAACTTCTCGGAGCTTTGGTAAAGTTTCTGGTGATGCAGCAAGGAGGTCCTCAGCTCTTTGTGTCTTTTTATCAGCACTGTACAGACCTGATTGTCCAGATGTAATGTGCCTGCTTCATCTTCTGCACTGCTGGTGCAGAAAGAACCAAAAAGCACGTCTCCAGCATTCATCAGTCCAGGTCCTACAAACCCAACACAGGCAGGGGGCCATAAACAGCACAGCAATTTACATTCCCTCCTGAAATGCTGCAAGAAATCCAACTGAGCACTTGCAGCCATTAGCTGGGAATCTTTCATTAGCTGTCCTGCCACCAGTGCAACACTGGGGCTCAGCTAAGAGACGCTAACCATGACACAATGCGTGCCCTCTAAGCAGCCACACTCTAGAAAATGCACTTGGCTTGCAAGTAAAGTACCTCCTGAGAAGAAAACACGAGGCAAACGGTGTCTTTGGGTGCAATGACGTTGCAGCCACAGCCTTGCCTGCCCATTTACACTGTCCACGGTGGACCAGGAGGTGATTCCCCATGGCAAACTAGTTGGAGTTAAGTATTAGTCAGCTGACAACAGTCCTGACAAGAGAAATGGGGCCAAATCCATCCCCGGTGCGACTGGGATGTCACCGGTGGTTTTAGGCTGGAGATAAACGCGGTCTTCAGAGGCTGGATTACCACCCAGGGCCAAAAGATCAATATCAGAACGAGAAATTGCGTTACTCCAAATCAAGGCAAGGTGAACCCGTCATCCAGAGCACAGGCAGGGAGGGGGGCGAAGGCACTTTAACAGGAGGGATTTGTCTGCTCAGAGCATTGACCTGAACAAGCCGGAGCCTGCAATTTAACGGTGTTTAACATCAAGGCTGCGGTTCCTATAGCTACTGGAGGAAGCTTAGCAACCCCGGGCGCAGCTCCCGGGGCACCGGAGACAACCGAAGGAGAGCGCAGGGATGCATCACCGTCACCCATGAGTTAACCCCTTGGGACCCTACACACCATACTGGTGTGGCACTGAGATCAGATCCCATGCAGGGTGTTTCTGCTGAAAAAAATGCATATTCAGTGCTTTGCTAGTACCAGATTAACTGTTTCCTTAAAAAGCAAAACAAAACAAAACAAAACAAAACAACAAACAAGGAAGAATCTGCCTCTGTCTCTGTTCAAGGGCTATAGCAGGGTCTCCCCACCAGCTATGGGCTCCACTCAGGGTTGAGTTAGGTTCCACCGAAGCCGGTAGGAAGGTGTGTGGATTGAGTCTGTCTGGGTGGCTTTGCCCAGAAGACCTTGCCTCTCTACGCTGAGCACGGTTTCAGGGCTAACAACAACCACGCTTTTTTTTTTTTCTTCTGTGTCCCCAGGTCCTCCCCACACTTGGCTGACCAAGGCTGGCTTAGAAGGCTCTTCCCACTCCCAAGAAAATGGGGACTGACAGTGAAAACCCAGTCCTGAGGAACGTGCTCATCAGCTTCAACCTGCTCCTGCTGGGTGCCATCCTCAAGCCTTTTGAGTGCCGGCTGGAGGTGACAACGGAGCCGGCCGAGAGGCCAGCGGTGGATGAGGAGGTTGGCCTTGCCAACTGCAGCCCACCCATCAAAGAGCAGCCCATGGTCTTCCACCACATCTACAACATCAACGTCCCCCTGGACAGCTGCTGCTCGTCCATGTTCAAGTCTTCAGCCGAGGAGGTGAGTTCAGAAGACGACCGGCTGGCAGAATACGCGGAGCAGACCTCCGACAGCGAGAGCCAGGTCACCTTCACCCACAAGATAAACTTGCCCAAGCAGGCCTGCAAGTGCTCCACCTCCCTCCCGTCCCTGCAGGAGCTGCTGAGCAGGATTGAGATGCTGGAGAGGGAGGTCTCCATGCTCCGGGACCAATGCAACTCCAATTGCTGCCAAGAAAATGCAGCCACAGGTAGTAATGCCATCCTGTTAGCTCTTGCTGGGGACTGAGGGCTTGAGTGAAAGGCAGGAGGAATAAATACAAACCTGGTGATGCCACTCAGAGTGGTGATGGAGGAAAACCTGTGTGCACCCACGATGTGGCTGTGGCTTTAGGGGAAAAGCTTGGCTTAGGTCCTCCAAGGCAGGAGACCTCTGGGAGGGATTTGGTCTCTTAAGTCCCCACACCCCATTTGCTGCAGAAACCCCATAATGGTCAGAGCAAAATCCCCACTGGAGCTAAAATTTACTGCTGGTAAGGGCAGAGCAGGGTGATGTCCCAACCCTACAGTCCTTGCAGTGCTGTGAGGGATCTGCCACTGCTCACAGGACAAGGAGAGATGCAGCTGCTGCTCACCTGAAGGCAGTGCTGGGAGAGATGGCAGTAAACCCCTTCGTCTTCTCCATAAGAGGAGGGAATGCATCTGAAAAGCTGAGTTGGAAACAAACAAAAAGAATTAAAAAAATAGAGGGAATAACTTCTGTTGCCATGAAAGATGCAAAGAAAACCTCTAACAAAAGCACAGAACCACCAACGGGATACTTCACCTGCATAAACACACATGTGGTTTGTGCAGCTCCCTGAGACCCCCCCCTTTAGGGTTGCCCCATCAAAGACAGCCCCTCATCTCACCTTGGCTTTTCAGGCCAAGAACAACAGCAAGGAGGAAGAAAAATCAAAAGCAATGGCTCAATGCCCACTGCCTTTATAAGTTTTGCAGCTATTTGTGTGATTTTTCCAGCAGTACCCTCAACTTCTCTACGTGTAGGACACAGGAAAATGAAATGGGTGCAACCCACACACTCAGGTCAGAGTTAGATCAAGAGTGTGGGGGTCAGGGAGGGAGAAACCAGAATGGCAAGCCAGCGGGGTGGCTCGGGCTGACATCTCACCAGTGGAATTCCAGTGGATTCCATCTCCCCACAATGCAACCCCCTCAGTCATTATCTGCGTTAATAATTAAGACGAAATGGAAAACACACATACGTGCCACCGGGGTGTGCAAAGCAAGGGCTAAAATCACATAGGAAAGCAACCAGGGGGGGGGAAAACATTTAAAAAAGGTTTTAAAAGGAATTAATTTGAAACTCTGATGGGCCTGTTTGGGTTACTTGCAACATATGCAGACAGTCCCATTAAACATTCATGGTTTGGTGGAGTCTCCACTCTGATCGCAGATGCACTGAGCTAAAACTGGAGTAATTCCGTTTATTTTTACCGGAGTTGCTTTCAATTCACTGCACGGCAAAGGAGAGCGGGAGCCCTACGCCCGAGGCATTTCCCCAAGGAAAGCTGCTCTCTTCCAGCACACTTACAAGCACTCTCTCCCCACTTATGATAACTTAACTGGAGGCTGAGATCTGAAGAGATCCGCATCGGCGTTCCCAGTTATCGTGGCTTAGACAGGAAGCATCCTGCTGCTGCACACCCCATAGGAAGAGCTACTCGGATAGCTCAGCTAGGATGGAGCACTTAGCTGGGGGGACAAAAAAGTCCCGTGGCTTGAGGTCTTTGGGGTACAGAGATTTCCCAAGGGTCAGAGGAAGCACAGAAAGGGTTTCTGTTCTCCCTCAGTTCAAACAATTAAAAACCAGCAAGGAAAAATTAGCCTGGCTGGGATAAACCTGGAGCTGGTCCATGTTGTGGGGCAAAAGAGGGGAGCATTGGCAATGTCAGAGTGACCGGTGCCTTTGTCCCCATGCATCCCTTCTCACCCCAGAGCATCCTGTGCAAGGCTGTCGGGTAAAGGGGGGACATTAGAGGTGGTGGCCACAGTGGCCATGTGCTTTCCCTGCTTTCCTACAACCTCGGCATGCCCAAAACCTTTGTGCAAAGCCAATGGTTCCACCTCAGTCAGGGCCTCCAGGGTAGGGATGGTGTCATTGGGTACACAGCTGCTTCTTGTAGGAGAGCGAGCAAGCAGACTGGGATCTGTCACCTGTAAAAAGGAACAGTGGGGTGGGTGGAGAGGAGACAACCAGAGTCATGGCTGGTGCAGAGGGCTGGGCCCAGGAAGGCTTTTTCCCCAGTAAGGGGTCTAGGGAGGTTGTCATCACCCAAGCACTGAGCTGAAGAGATATAAAAGGGAGCACTTGCACCCCAAAGAGGCTGACGGTACCCATAGCTGTGGAGGCCAGCACTCCCAAGGGGGCAGCCAAACTCCTGGAGACCCACCCAAACCCCGCCACGAGCCCATACCATGAATTCTTGCCCCTAGAGCCAGAGGGTCCCCAGAGCTGGGTGTGCTTAGTCAGAGGGAGAACCACCTCCTGCCAGTCCCACATCTCACCCCCCCCCTTCCCCACCGCCCGTTGACAAGCTAACCTGGGGCCAACGCTGCCCTTTCCCCACCGCCCAGGTCGTGGTGGACTCTGACCCTCAGTCCCGCGTCCTTGCAGGGCAGCTGGATTACACCCCGCAGTGCAGCGGCCACGGGAACTTCAGCCTGGAGTCCTGCAGCTGCGTGTGCATGGAGGGCTGGGCGGGCAGCAACTGCTCGGAGCCCAGTTGCCCCCGTGGCTGCTCCAGCCGGGGCGTCTGCCTGGAGGGCCAGTGCATCTGCGACAACGACTACGGGGGCGAGGACTGCTCCCAGCTCCGTTGCCCCGCCGGCTGCGGCTCCCACGGGCTCTGCGTGGACGGCGAGTGCATCTGCGAGGAGGGCTTCACCGGGGAGGATTGCTCCCAGCTGCGGTGTCCCCGCGACTGCTCGGGGAAGGGCGACTGCGTCAACGGGACGTGCGTCTGCCAGGAGGGCTACGCTGGGGAGGACTGCGGGTGGCTGCACTGCCCCAACGCCTGCAGCGACCGCGGGGTCTGCCAGGATGGGCTCTGCGTCTGCGAGGAAGGCTATGAAGGGCAGGACTGCTCAGCAGGTAGCTGGGGGTGTGTGTGTGGGGGTGGGGGTGTGTGTGTGTGTGTGGGGAGAGCCAGACCCTAACGCGTGAGCGAGGGCTTCCAGGTGCCTAGAGCCACGTAGGAGCGCCGTGAAGCCTGGGAGAAATCCGTACCTGGCAGAGCATGTCGTATAGGACCTGCTCAAGTCCTGCGGTTTGGCTGCCTCCCTGTCGGCCCTGTCCCCAAAGATGCCACAGGCAAAAGTCTGGGAGGCGAGCAACAAGCCAGCGAGTTTTGTCCCAACACTAGTGGTAAACCCTTGATGCAACAGCAGCTTCAGTTAGGTTTTCCTGAGCCTTTGCCTTGCTCCCAGTTTATACAGCAGATAGCAGTGTTCCACAGCCTACGTCCACATCCCACCAGCAGACCCATGCACCCTTCCCCGCAGCTGGGTGGATAAGCCGTGCACACCCTGATGCTCTCCTTACCTCTACTTCCCACCAGTGGCTCCTCCCGAAAACCTGCGAGTGACAGGGATCGACGACAGCTCCATCGAGCTGACGTGGGACAGCCCTGGGGCAGCCACCGAGTATGTCGTCTCGTACCAGCCAGCGGGGCCAGGAGGCACCCAACTCCAGCAGCGGGTCCCTGGAGACTGGAGCAGCATCACCATCACCGAGCTGGAGTCAGGTGTTGCCTACAACGTCAGCATCTACGCGGTCATCAGTGATGTCTTGAGCATCCCCGTTACCTCCAAGGTGATGACCAGTAAGTATCCTACTGCCCTTGTTGCTTGGTACCCAGATAATCAGAGGTGATGCTCTAGCTGGTTCATGTTTTTCATAAAAACCTTCTAGTAGCAGAAACTGGAGCTTTCAAATGAACAAACAAACTAAAATAAAATAAAATTTGGGAAATTTTTATCCCCATATATCTCCATATGGCAATGTAGGAAAGGGGGAAAGTACGTCCATCCTCTGCAGAAAGACTCAGTCTGGATGAGAATAAAACATGAATGACTAAAAATCAAAGAAACTGTCTAGTCTTTGATTGAAGCCCCAAGAAAATGGCCCAAACAGAAAACATTCTGATATATCATGGAAGTCACAGGTTCTCCTCCTGCTTCTGGATGGGTTCCCTATGATGAATCCCCATGATATGGGTGATAGCACAGCAGGAGAGGATGCTGCTGTACGTCAGGAGATGATATAGTCCTGACCAGGACCATGATGGACAGAGGAAAACGGGCTTATCAAGCTGTAATGGCAACATGCAGAAAGAATCCTCAGAAACTAAAGATCCAGAGCATAGTGGGGAAACAAACTATCCAGACACCCCTTTTGCAGCCCAGTCACTCACTCTGTTCACATGGTAATGCAGTGGGATGCTTTGGTGTCCAGCAGTCCAGGTATTTCCCTCTTCTCCTTCCCACCCACCTAGAGGAGGACAAAGGGACTCTGCTAACAGCTACCAAAAGCTTCCCCATTTTCGTTGCCTGGATAACAAAAGAGCCACAGGGAGCAGGGTAGGAACCGGCAGCACCCACACTCCCGTCCCACTCTGCTCACCACCTCCTGCTCCCTTCCAGACCTCGCCACACCGCAGGGCCTGAAGTTCAAGACCATCACCGAGACGACGGTGGAGGTGCAGTGGGAGCCCTTCTCCTTCCCCTTCGACGGCTGGGAGATCAGCTTCATCCCCAAGGTACTGCTGACACACACATGGCATCACGGGGAGCACCCCGTCACCCTAAAAGCACCAGGCGAGACGATCCCAAATTAGCTCCCAGTTCCCCTCCTTGTGTTCTTCACACCAGACAACCCCAAACACCCCAACCTCCAGTTGCCAGCTTGTGTTTCCCCAGTGGTTTTCGGTGTCAAGGACATGCATGCTCTCAAAGAAACTCCCCAATAAGATCAAGAGACAAGCGTAGAAATAAACAAACGAACCTTCCAGCCTCGCTGCCTCTTGCTGTCACCCCCTCTTTTTTCCTTCCCATCTCCTTTGCCATGACCTTCCCTCCTCCTCCTCTTCCTCTCCCCTGGTCTCTGCACACTAAGCTACCCAAACCAGCCTGGATCAGAACCGAGCAGCCACCGGCTCTCAGAGAACAACCTTCAGCATCCCCGAGTCACATGCACAGCTAATTCCTGCCACGGAATTTTAATCACTGTGATAAACAGGTAGAAATGGTGCCAGAAAAGATGAAAGGATGAAAATGTTGCCCTAAATATCATGTATTTTCTATGCGTGGCAAGAAAAATTGTACATCAAGTATTTCATCTATATTCATAATTTCTACACCATTTAGCCATAAGTATAGCTTCAATTGTATATGGAGCCTCTTTACAAGAGCATTCAAGCCCCAGCAGTAAAAGAAATGCTGATTAAGGGCTCAATTATGACGTTTTCACTTGTACAAAACCCTTGCTGGAGTCAAAGGCAGCTCCGGGCAGCAAACTGCACAACTTTTAAAGTTTTAAATGCTCTTCACTGGAAAGCGTCATTATACAGCACAAAGCAAGGGCCTGATTGCTCTAAATAACTCAGTCCCTCATACCCAAAAAGGCTGGAAGGATCCGGGTGCAATTTTGGGTATATCCACACACAAATTGTGGCAGAAGTTGGGAGTTCAGGTACCGCAGTTATAAACCTTGGGATCATTTTCACTCGCCGTTGGGATAAAAGACGGAACAATAAGGCCACGTCAGGGAAGAGCTTTTAGTAGCAAAAAACATCTCTCTTTCAAACATTTCACTGATACCCAGGAATGAAGCTCAACAGCATCCTCCTGAAAGTAGATGAGTGGGGATATATCCATTTTAAGGTGAGGAATCACCAGGATGGAAGCAAATTTCTCCCCAGAGGGTCATCAATGACACGTTTTTCTCGAGCCAGCCCAAAAATACAAACCATTGGTCCTCTCGATTTCTAAGCTTAAAACTTAATGCAGAAACATTTCAAGGTTCAAAAGAAGAGGTAAGGTGCAAAAAGGATGGGTGATCCTGGGTGCAGGGAAGGGCTGTAGCTCAGCGGGCTTTGAAGTTCTCGCATCCAGCGGTCAAGTGCATGGTCCTGGACCGTAAAGGCACTGTCATGCTCCTGCCCATCTGCTGCCAGGATTGGACTCTCTCGAGTCTCCATCACCAGCTTTTCCTCCTACAATAAGGCAGAGGGTGCTGTCTCCTTCACTGCCTGGAAGGAACGCTTGCTTGGGCAAACAATAAACCATTGCCACAGCCCAAACAAACCAAAAACCCAGTCCCAGAGGCTAAAACCAACAGTGATAACAGCAGCAGCACGAATAACCTCTATGAGCAAAATCGAGCTCGCTTTGTCTTCCCAAAAAAACAGGTGAGAGGACATTGAGTTGGCCCTCAGCATCCCCACGAGGATGCTTGTGCCCTCTCGCACAGCAATCCTCCTTCTGTGGTCCCCCGTGATGCTCTTACCCCCCAAAAGCTGGGTCAGGTGGGGATTGCCCACCTGCTGCATGCCCTGGGTGGGGAGGGGAAGATGGAGCACAGAGAGATTTAGAAAAGAAAATTAGGAAAGGTAAGATGGCAATTTATGACTAAAATGGAAGATTTCCTGTCTAATGAGAAAAGAGATGAATATGACTCGAGAGCTATGTGCAAAGATTTGTTTAGTGTGTTATTAGTGAAGACAGTGGTGAGAAAAGATCCTTTGTCCAAACACTGGCAGGAAAGGTGACATTTGCCGTTGCTCGAAGCCTTACAGTCTTTCGGAGCAAAACCTCAAAGTATAAAGAGTTTAATAAAGATACTTAAAAAACAGGGGATGGCAAAATAAAGGCTTTTCCATTTCATACCTATATAAGAACAGCAGAAGGCTCCTGGCACCTGACTAGCAGGGAAAAGGGGTCTAGCCCAGGCTTTGGGTTTATTATCTTTGCTCTGCCAGAGAATGGCAGACACACAGATGGTAAAATACAGAAGTTGGGACGTGGGGAGAAAGGATGGGGGAGGATTTCTCAGCCCAACAACGTGGGTGCTCCACACTTGGGGGGTGATTTCACCCTGGGTTCCTAAACCTCCATGGTGGTACATGCCAGGGCAAGGATGCAATCTGGGGATGCACGACTGGGCATGGAAGGACGCAAGGTAGGAGGCACCTCCTTTCCATGCATCAGTGCCCCCAAAACACCTTCTTTTTGGTTTTGGTTTTTTTTTAATGCTTATTTCTGCTCCCTGGCAGAATAACGAGGGTGGTGTGATTGCCCAGCTCCCCAGCACTGTCACCACCTTCAACCAGACGGGACTGAAGCCAGGGGAAGAGTACACCGTCACCGTGGTGGCCCTGAAGGAACAAGCCAGGAGCCCTCCCACCTCCGACAGCGTCTCAACCCGTGAGTGAGCCTGACCCCAGCAGTGCCCTGGGCTTGATCCCCAAAGTAAGGTCCCATCAGCGAGAGCAGCCTGACACTGCATGGGCAGGGATAAAACTAGCACCACTCAACTGCCCGAGCTATGGGGGCATTGCAGCGACAGCTTCTTCGTGCAGCGTTTTGTCCCCGTGCCTCTCGAATTGCTGTGAGCACAGAAACCGTGGCAAGGTTAATGGGGTTGGGAGCGAAGGCTCAGGTCTGCTTTTATTCTGTAGCTGGATAAATTCCTCTTCTCTGCTAATCCCACATTTCAGAGGCTGGATGCCCTGAAGAAACGTCTCTAAAAATGCACTGCCTATTTATATTTAACAGATTAAAACTCCCACCTGCTTTTGTGCCATTAAATGCCCTTTACTCCCACCAATCCAGGCAAATCAGGGAGCCTGAAGCAACAGCACATCCCTTCCTAAGCAATTCATTCGGCCAGTCACTGGTCCATCCCACAGACTAGAGGAAATTCAACCGGGTGTTCTCCTTGTCAGAGGAGACACGAGGCTGGGCAGAGCTCACTGAGGAGAAGAGGCTCTCCACACCAGATCTGCTGCAGTCTGCCTTGGCAGCCAGGCAGATGTCTACCACCATCCAAGCTGTTGCAAACGGAAACAGTTATTTAAATAGCTGCTGGCAGGTTATAACGAGGTGATGCTCTCTCCAGGCTGCTAGTTTGAGGCAGTGCTGAGAGTGAAGGGAAGGTCCTTCCACCACCAGCAGCTTGCTGCAGGTCTGGGCTTCCTCAGCACAGTCCTCTCCTCCTGCTTTGCCTTGGCACTCAGCTCGACATGGCTTAACAGAGACATCTCCTGGTCAAGTCCAAATCTTCCTTTCCCTAGGAAATCAGGAAAAAAAAAAAAAAAAAAAAAAAAAAAAGAGGGTGGTAATTAAAACCAAGGGGGAGACCTTTGCAGGGGGGGGCAGATGGAATAGGGGGTGCCCCGCTTCCTGC
>WTSP01020368.1:0-22486 GCA_025331215.1 Actenoides lindsayi
GGTAATACACTGTTTGTGTGCTTGCATAGTCAGAGTTAGCAGTGGAACTATGCTAACTACCTGGAAGTCAGTGACAAGCAAGGACTGCAGGGGTCTGTACTAGGGCCTGTCCTCCCTCCTTTCCTTCATCTATTAAATTGTTTTTACCCAAGTCAATGAATTTTCTCACTTTTGGTTTTCTTATTCTCACCCCCATCCTGCTGGGTGGGGGAGTGAGCAAGCAGCTGTGTGGGTACTCAGCTGCTGGTTGGGTCAACCCCCCCCATAAAGCTATCTAAATGTAGATTTAAATTTAAGCTGTATTTATATCTTTAGTATAAAGTGTCAGAACTCTTTTAGAAGAGAGCCTTATGCTACTCCAGAGAGTCCACTGTGGCATGCCCTACTATATTACATTGCTCTTATTATCTTCTATTTGCAGAGCAGAGATGAAAATTAAACACAATTGTGCAATACAAATTTCCATGTAAACAAAAAGACAGTGTTTTCCATACCTGAGAAGTATTAGTTACAAAGCCATTTTGCAAGTATTCCTTCATCCAAGAGCCTATCAGTCCTCCTTGCTCTCAATGGCACAACACATTCTATAGACAATACTGATCTCTTTAAGCCATCAGTGAATGGCGCTCACTGTTCGGCAACGGTCACAAAACTGAAGCTTACAGTAATCAGATGAATACCAGATGGTTTTTTGTGTTTGATTGTTCTGTGGGTTTTTTTCCACCCTACTGTTTCTTCTGACATTACATTTATTCTTGTACATAAATTTAGAGAACACAGACAAAATTGGAGTATCAAAAGAAACACAGGTTTAATTCCCACATATTTAGAACGCCTGTGCTATTTGGAAATGGGAGGTCTGCAAGAGTGAACCTAATACACCAGGTTACATATTACTCCAAGGAACAAAATGCTTCTGAAGAAAAATTAAAAAAAAAGTTAAAAAAATGCATTAAATGAATGAAACACATTAATAAGGATAGAAATTGGCTAAGGAAAATGAATACATTTTCCACTTTCTTTTTAATAATTTCCAAGAAAAAAACAAAACAACAAACAATCAGTTGGGCAAGGTATAATTACAACTCTAGAAAACCAGAAAATATCAATATTTAAACTAAAACAAAACTCTCAGTAATTGAGATATATCTAAAGCACATGTCCCCTCATATCCATATGTCAGTAACAATTCTTCACCTATCAGTAAGATTCTCTCTCCATTTACTTGTCTATACATTTTGAAATCAAGGAGAAAAAAAAAAAAATTGAAAAAAAAGCACAGAAAAAGGTCACTTTGAGAGGAAAGGTGGGGCAACACTGTAGATTAGAATTTAGTTTCCCAAAAGAGCTTGAACTACTTGTCTTGAAATTTAGTTCAGCTTAACCAATAGACTATTATAGACCACTGCTTTTATTTGATGAAATTTTCACCAAGGAAATCTGCTAAAATATACCATTTCTTTTATGAGGAGATACTTTATGAGGAAACACAGCTGTTCTGGGAGTCTACTACTCTCCAAATGAAACTCCAGCTACGTCATAGTTTAACCTCTGCTGGCATCTAAACACCATGCAGCCACTCACCCCCAGCTTCCTCACCCCCTTCTGTGGGATGGGAAGGAGAATGGGGAGGAAGAAACAAGTTGTGACCCTGGAGATTGAGATAAGGACAGTTTAATAAACCAACACAAAAAAAAAAAAAAAAAAAAAGGGGGAGAAGAAAATCACAGCACTAATAGTAGTACTAATGAAATAGTAGACAAAGGGAGTGTTAGAAGCTGTGAAGGCTCTACCTGTGCCGAAGATGCCACTTTCCCTGCCCCAGCTGTGCTGAAGCCACACGCTGAAACAAGTTGCAAACAGACACCCCCACCCAAATCTCCCTTTATATAGGGACATGACTCAGTATGGTATTGACGATCCCATTGGCTGGTTCAGTTATTTATCCCAGCTGGGGCCCCTCCCAGCTGCTTGGGCCAGCAGCTGCTGGTGATAGCCAACCCAAACCCAGCCCAGGACAAGCTATAAAAGGATACACAGGGAGAATACCTTCAAAACTGTAGCTGTTGAAAAAAATCTATTTCCCTGTGATTACCCATATTCTTCCCAGAGGACAATGTTAATTGTCACTCCTTAAGTTTATTTAAAGCTGTAACTTTTACCCTTATTTGTATAAAGAAATATCATGCTATCAGTTCCTTAAATGCTTTAACTATCGGTTTCAATATCCATTTGTTAGGCATTTGATCCCACAACAAAATATCATTCCTAACTAAATGAACTATTCCTCTACAAAATTATGGGCAAGGTTATGATCTACATAAACATGTATTTTGTACAGGAGAAACCTAAACCAAATTATTGTACAAGAAGCTACTGGACTATACCTACATAAAAAAGACACAGAAGAGCTGATTTTTTTTCATTAAACCCAGTTCCCCTATGCATTAGGGAACTTTCAGGGGAGGTTGATTTGTGCTAAGGTCTCAACTGCACTAATTCACTTCCTAAAGTGCTGCTTTGGGGCAGGATATATATAGAGTGCACTGGGTATGCTACAAAAAGAAATGGGCAACTCTGGCTTCAATCTAATAAAAGTGACCTGAGCATGTCTAATAAATCAAGCTTTTCCAAGGTAAAAATGGATGTGATCTTAACTTGTGAAACCTTAGGACTAAAGTCCTCCTGCACAACAGAGAGCAAGAAAATTCAAACAAACAGCAAAAAGAGGTTGCAAGAATCACAGTTTTGGATGAGGAACCTATGTCTGCTTTGGATACCTGAGGTAATTTGTTTATGTGGCCTCCAGACTAACTTAATAAACATTGATATTTTCTGATAACAAATGCTAGGTTATCTGACAAATGACTGATGACCACAAACACAAAGGGTTAGTGATAGGTGTAGGAACTTCTGCAACCTAAGAAACAAAACCAGAGAGCACTGAACCAGCTACTCACAGGAAAATGATGAGATGGTTGTCCCCTGTGAAGACCATGGGGCCATCAGGTTATAGGACTTACTGTGGGGAAAGAGAATTTGGGGATGAAGAAGAAAGAATATTTGGTACTATGTAAAACGTATTATGGGATGCTTAGGGAAAGGACCAAAGACATGGAAAGAGAGGGGTCAAGATAGATCTGAGAGGGATAAAAATGGGAAAACAGAAAAGGAGAAAAGAGGCTAGACACAGGTAAAGAGGTTGTTGGTCAGCACACTTGCCTGACCGAGCCCTGCACTGTATCACAGACCATCCTATATCCTTATTAAAGTCTGTCTTCTGTGTGGGTGTGCTCTCAGCTCTGAGTGTGCAAGCCGTGGGAGCCAGTGAATTTTGAGCTGAAGTAGCCTGCAAGCACAGTATGAGGTATAAGTGCCAGCAACTGGAGTGGGACCATGAATGTCAAGGGCTCACAGGTCCAAGTGCTTCAAGTGAGGGATACAGGGGATCTAGGGGGTCAGCTACTGCATAGGCTGAGAGTCTGAGACCAGACACAAGAGAGAGTTGTAGTGTACGTGTGTGTGCTGCTGGAACAGGAGAAATGAAGCCCTCAACAGCTGGCTTCCCTAACAACAAAAATGAAAATAGAATTGGGACAGAAGATCACCTATGCAGAAAAATAACAAGGAAATGTTAAGTGCAACCAAAACAGGGTGTTTAAATCATTTGTTGAGAAACACACCAGTATGTGTGTTCATGATGGTAAAGTTATTCCGGTGTTATACTGTGGTTCTACTCACTTAGGCTAGAGAGAAAAAATACAAGCAATGGCAGTTATCTCAGTGTCTTGCTAAAAATTAAATTTAGATAAGTATGTGTCTAATCACATTTCTAGATAATCAAATTCCTTCCTATATGAAAAATACCCTGCTATATTAAATTTCAGAAGTTAGTTTTCTATGCTTACATCTCTTGTGTCTTCAATAATCTTTAATCATGCTACTGCAAACTGACTGATGGTTCTGCTCTGGAACTCCCTCTTTCATTAATGACTTTGGTAGAAAATGTGTATTCTATGAGTGTTGGGACTTTCGAGGGAAAATTTCAGTTTTTCATAAATATTTGCAATTTTCTTTCAGAAAACTGTTCCAAATTACACAGGAACATCCATCCTGCAACTCAAACTGTACTGAAGCCAAAGCTAAGGAGTTTTCCAGACCTTTCAGTCCAGAACTATGCTGGTTAGGAGATACAGATGCCACAGCTTTCAAATTGAACTAAGCAAGTAATACTTTCAGAGAGCTTAAGACCCATTGAGGAACAACCTAGAAGTCCTGGAAAGCCTATGTGCCAGGTCTACAATCTGACCAAGATGCTGTGTAGGATTTCTTGGGAAAAAGAAAGAGGGGGCACTAAAAAAAAGCCTATTTACAAGGTTGAAATGAAACATTTTTTCTCTACTTTAAACCTTAGAATCTCTATTCTGCAGCAAACGCCAGCAGCTCCTTCCATTACAGATTATTTTTTTCCCCATTAGTTTTTGGTTTGGACTACTGAACAACATTTTTCACTTCAAATCTGGGGAAATACGTTTGTTTCTGGAAGAGATCCTTTCCAATATAGACCTAAACATAAAATCAGATTGCAGATCTGCAATTGCAGATTTGTAAATCTGAAAGATTTTCCCCTGCTCTTTAAAACTTACAGTTTAAAAAAATATATTAAGTATGTATATTCACAAGCACACATACATACTCTGTAAAACTGTCTAGGGACTCATCCACTTGACTGATGTTATTCCTCTGCTTTGGGTACCTGCTAAAGTTTCTTTCCCTCCTCCTCTCCTGGACCTGATGGAAATATGTGGTCTTGTAATGAAAAGCTTAATATCTAGGCATTTATGTCTTGTTATGGGAACAGCTGCAAATGCACAGACTGAAAAAAGATTTATTTTTTTTTCCCCAGTGGCTAAAGCAGAAGTGTACTGTGTACCTCCATCTGTCACTAACATGAAATGTGACCTTTATAGATATAGTTTCTTCAGCTGTAAAACAAAAATTATATTAACCTACTGTACATCAGAACATTAACTTAATTAACATTTTGGGGAAAGAAAGCTTAGAAATAGTCAGATGAAAAGCACTTAGAAGATAAAGTAATATTACTGCTACAAATCAAAGGACATTTGGGATGAATATATTAAAACAGCTGTTTCTACCATCAAGATTCATGTAGAAAAGAGATACCAAATTCCTACTGATCATTCCAATTCCTTGTTAAAAACATCTGAAGAAGGTTACTTGAATTTTTGGCAGTCATACTTTCATAATTATATTCTGAATAATCCTGAAGATTTGTAGTAGCTGTACAGTCAGATAAATTTATAAAAAAGAAGAGAACAAAACTTCATTCAGAAGCAGACCTTGCATTTATGACTTTCTAATAATTTCCAGTATCATAAACACAGACATCATGAAATTGCAACATCTTAGGTCAGAAAAAGAGAGTCTTAGGAAGTGGAAGTGTTATAAAAAGGAACAGAAACATGAATCAAACCTGCTACAATAACAAAATCCCATTTAAAACATCTGTAAACCATTTTTGGACAAGCTCTAAAAGATTACTTCCAAACTTGGAGAAATGCCATTCCATTCTTACCAATGCATAGTTTGTACATTCATTTAACCTATATAAACATAAATGCTTAAGGATGATCCCCAAGTCTCTAACAGATATTATTGCCATTATTTCCATATAAAAGTCTATTATTACTGACATTTATTTCCCCTGTGGATCAAAATAATTCATATTTATTTTAATATTAAGGTATACAAAACCCGAAACCTTGTAATTAAATATTGTGGTAAATATGCCTTTTCCAACTACTTGTTTAATAAACTTTCAGCCTTTTAAACACAAAATAATATAAGTAAACCACAAGAAGAACGCTAAGAAACAAATTCAGCATACATTTCCATTTTGCGCATTTACTTCAAAGAGTAAATGTAGTAAAGGCAGCAATAAAAATAAATAGTGACAATCAAAAAACTTGAAAATCTAATAGCTACCATGCTGTGCTTCCCTGAAGTGGGACTCAGACAGTTTGACTCAGCCTTCCTGAGATGTTTCCTTTCTCAGGTATGCAATATCAAGCTGAGATATCACTGGAAGGCTCTTTATAAGAAATGAAGTTGAATTAATTTAATCTGATGAATTAAAATAATAGAAATAGTGACAGATTAATGTAATGCTAATGCAATTATAATCTGCATCCCAAAGAAGAGCATCTTGAAGCTAGGTATTTTCATTCTTAAAAGTCTTGCTTCTCTCACTATAACCATCACTTTCCGTTTATTACTGTTTCCTTTTATTCCTACTTCTTAATGTCACCATTGGTCATATTTTGAATTTTAAAGGGTAAGCCTTTCTCTCACTATATGTTTGCAGATATTAAAAACAACAGTTTCACAAAGAACAACAGTGTCCTGGTCTTATGCTTGTAAAATACAAAAAAATAATAATTAAATACCTTGTTCTATTCCTGCCTTAGACTAGTTCAGATTTTTAATATACAAATAGGCACGGTATGCCAAGTATACATGCTTGTGTATTTGTATATACTCTTGGTTGACTAATGTCTAATGACAGTAGAAGAATAATTAGCAATTAAAGGAAGGAGCACTAGTTCTTCAATGGAGATCTATGCTACCACAAATTATTGATACTAAAATAGTCATTTTATTTCAGGATCTAGTATAGAACTATCAACAGAAACCTGTCCACCCGATTTAGTAATTTTGGCCATGTCACGATGAATGAGGAGGTGACACTGATTGCTTCAGAAGAGATTTAAGACTTGGTTTCTGGAGATATATAAACCAACAACTAACTTGAAAATATTTGGATAACCGTGGATAGTACACACACTCCCCTAGGACTTCTGTCCATCTCCTATGGCATTGTTTGCAAGTTTTCAATCTTTCTGTGGGCAATGTTTCTATAATATTTGGACTTAACACTGGCATACACAACTTTCAATATATTAACATCATCACTGTATCAATGAGTTTCAGATCTACTGACTCATAAGCCATACTTGTCTTCTTAGAGATAAACAGAGATCACCAAGGACAAGCATACCCCCAAATTTAAAATTACTATTTTCACCAAAAAAAAAAAAAAATAGGTAGGATTTGTCTTATTTTACAACTCAATTTCTCAGTTACTTCTCAATATTGTAATAATACTGTTTATAACAGAGTCATGTATATTCGCCAGTGCAATACTTCCAAATTATTTTCCTCTGAATTTAACTTGAATGACAGCTACTATTTTAATTACTATCTGAATTCAAAGAGGGAAGGGAGGAGGGAAAGGAGGAGGGAAGTGTGAAAATATAAGTCAGCAGCTTTTTGGAGAGTTTTAATAATCAGTTTAAAATTGACAGCTCAAGAGAGAGAAAAGCTTATAAATAAAAAATGTTCTTGCACTACCACACAATATATTAATTAATGTAGGCATGCAATAACTAAACCAAATTCATGGAGATATCCTAAGGCAGGCAAAAATTAATATCCAATATCCTTTGATGCATTTTGTGAAAGTTTAACTATACTTTTTGAGCAGAACTTAAACTAGAGCTCTGATCCTCAAGTAAAATCCAGAAGCCAAAATGCAGGGCTCATTGAATTCCTTAACTAACCTTCTCTAATAAGGATCACATATTCATACTGTCAGACATTCCCTGCCCTCTTTTTTCACTCCTCCCTTCCCCTCGTCTCTTCCCCCTGTTAAATATTAATTAAAAATTCAGAAGGAAAAAACCACCAGGCAATCAACACTGAGATAACTTCACTTTTTCAGATAGTGCCACCCTGTTGATTTGTTAGCTACACACAACTCTGAATGAGCAAGAATAAGAACAAGGTCTCAATTTATCGTATAGTTTCACCAATAACACCACGTTTCTTTTCTGTAAGTCATCATCCCCTTGTTTTCAGATTTCTTAAACCATTGCTTTGTCAAGACCTGGAACTGATTGCTCTTTTCTGCCCAACCAATGAATTACTTTCAATTAAACAATGGGGTGAACCAAAACCTCACTCTCCCAACTCTCTTTGGCTTTGACTGGATTTGGAAGTACTCAGCATAGCATGAAAAGTATTCCTTCCCTCACAGAGCCAGCCTCTCAAAAAGGGATTCTTTTCTTTGTTAGGTACATTCTTACGACAGTTCCATGTTCAAATATATAAATGATAACCACATATTTTTCAAAAGTACCTATAAAGGATAATGAGTGTAAATGATGATGAACTTTATATGGACTTATTGTAAAACTATGAACCACTGTTTGGCACAGACATTTCTTCAGCTTATTACTTTGACCAATGCTGAGAATCTACAGTTCTATTAGAGTTATGCATCTGTTGACTGATCTCAAGGTAAGGCTTCTCATCACTCCTTCACCAAAATATACAACCCTGTTCAGAAAAAAAACAGATAACAAAAACAACAAAGAACCTATTGGTCTTATATTCAGAAGCATCAGATTGCTACCATTATTTACTTGCAATTGTGTACAAAACAACCAAGAGAGTGAAGTATGAATCACTATAATCATATAAAGAGGATAATACTTGCAGCAGTAATGAGACATATGATAGGGAACAATAGGAATTGTGATTTTACTTGGGAAAAAATCTAATAAAATAGTCTCTCAGAATTAAATTATAGTCTATTACATAGCACAGAGCTTTTCAAAATTGCAAAACTGCTGTCTTTATTTTATTATTCACCCTGAACTAGCAGCTCTCATAAACTTTCCAAATTCAATTGCTCCTACCCCAGCCCAATTTTCCCATCCAATTTGTAATAATCCAATCACAGCACAGAATGGTTCCCTTGTGAGAATGCAGGCCCTTAAGAGAAAAGGCTAGATGTAGTTAAGGTACTTAACAAAGACATCATACTTTTCTTAAAGAAATAAAATTAATAAGCTAGGAAGTTTGACCTTATATGGTCAAATTTTAGTAACAATTTCTATATTCAAGTCTTTAAAGTTTGCAGACTTACTATTAATAGACTAGTAACCATAAACAGAAAGTCAAATCAATATTCTTTTTCAAAACTCCTATAGATTTCTAGTAACCCAGGAGCCTAGACAATCAGAAATAGCAACGCAAAACCAGCTAAGCCACCCAGGGAGGAATGTGTAGGAATATACATGAGAATGGTAACTGCCCCAGCCAATGAAAATTTTCAAGCAGACTATTCAGACACACAGAAAGGAAGGCTGCAGTTTTCTGAGGTGTGCTGCACCTCACCATCCCACAACAAAGAACTTCATCCTCAGGGCTCTAAGTCTGACATACACGGCCAAGAATGATTCAACCACCATTGTTGCTTATTCCCCTCCTTCATTCACTAATCCAGTGCACTTGTAGAGTACGTGGGAGAAGATGCTAGAATTTGCATGAATCACAACTGTCCCTTTTTGAAGCTGGCAGCAGTCAAATTCAGAAGTGTGATGTGGGAGCCAGTCTCACTGTAGTTTCCCTTTCAAACCCAAGCGTTGAGAGTGCCTGTGTATGCAGGGCAGCTGCACGTTCTGCTGGACTCAGAGAGAAAATTCTTCAGGCCATCCATGGGTCAGATCAGACTGTGGTTCAGGTAAAGAAGGATGAATGAATGTCCAGGAATGGCTAGTAACATAGTCAGCTTTTTTTTTTTTTTACCTTTTCATACTATACAGCTGTCTTGAGAGGCATACAAAACAGGGGGAATAGTAACTAAAATAAGAAAAAGCAGAAGACACTATAGACATCAGAAACTTGGCACTATCTTGATTGTACCAGTAGCTTGGCTGGTATCTGATACAGGCTAAGAAGCTTTCATAGTTCAATTCCAAGAGAAAAACTATGAAATCTTCATAGATTAAGTTTCTTCTCATCCTGACTTTGCATTCAGAATTGGAATGGCCTTTCACTCAGCCATCGACAATGACTTTCATTATTAATTCAATTGAATTGAATTCAATTTAACCGTTTAAGAAGAACGAGCTTTATTATTTGCAGCCTTGTTTGTACGATATAAATGACTACACTCCTTCCTTGAACCAGCAACCAGCTGTAACCAGACCATCCTTCTATCAGTACTTGACCAACTGCTTTTAATCTTCTCCCACACTTGTACTGTCATCCTCAGGAATGTTCTAATAGAGAATATGTTGTATAAGCAAGGAAGGACCACTGGACTGCGTCAGTCCCTACATTCTTTATAGAATTACCAAGCAAAAACCTCAAGAGAAGTTGAACTTCTTTTTAAAGCATATTTCAACTCCATTTAATAAATCTTCTGGAGTCTTGGGAAAAATGTTAGAACAGGTCAACTGGGACAAGATAAAAGAACTTATGAAGTGATCATATGGAAAACATAGTCAGTACATGTGTGCCAAAAAAATGTGCACAATGGTTTGAAAAAGTAGTTCCACTATGTTTTCTGTCTCTTAAGTGAGTAATTGATATTTCAGTATGTAATTTCTGCTGCTTTCTGTTACTGAAGTAAATATATTTTGGTGACTAATAAGCAGTGATATGTTTAGGGTCAGTCATCACTACCTGAGTGGTAAAATGAAAAAATTCTTATTATTATTGTTCTGATAGATTTTATTTTTAGTCTGAAATCCTGCAGACAGAAGGACAGTTTCAACACCGAGTTAAGTGAAAAATTTCACAAGAAATACATATCTTAACCTACTACTGAATTTACCCTAATGTCCTTTAATGCCAAAAATCCTTTTAGTCTTTTTAAAAGACTACATTTAATGGTGCCTATGGACTAACTATAAGGCGAACACCGACCTCAGTGGAAAAAAAATAAATCTCAAAAAAGAGAATGAAAAAAAAATACATGGTGCCTAATTATCCTTAAGTGATTCAAAGGGTAGTGTTCTTAGCAAGTTTTCTCATTGGTGCAACCATCAGAATTGTTTGTGATGTAGGGAATGAACAATCTTTAATTATTATTATCACAAAAAAACAAGCAGAAAAGAAGAAAACACTCTTCCAATATGGCCATCCTATTCCCTTCTAGTTAGAGCAGCATGAAGTTGTATAAAACAAAAGCTTTGAACAATCCTTCTTCAGTTATGCTTACTTTCTGTCTCACAGTCATTATCAGTATTTCATCTAGATTTCATGATCACCCAATAATACCTGCTGCATTCCTGACCTGCCTGGGGCTTCCTATGCAATACATGCAGTGAAGCACCTCAGAACTGTGACCTACATCTCTGTGGGATATGGGATGATTCGTACCTAAGAGGCATCTGTTTTTTCTTTTTGATTGCAGATTTGCAAATTAGCTTGAGCTCCTGACTTAGGTGATTTACCTACTGCAATTAAATGCAGAAAGCTTAGTGACAAGAACAAAGGATTGAAAATTCAGATCTGTTCAGCCTACTTCTGGACAACCATACATCATTCTGTGTCTCCACGGACAATAAATAGAAATAATAACCTCACATTATGCAAGAAAGACTGTTATGGCAACAAACACCAATGGAAAAGTGACTGCCTTAACAATGAAAATCTTTAGTGTATTAGCATGAACCCAAATATTTTCAGTGATCATATGCATGAATGATATACCATCTAGAATAAAACACTGATTAATGATCAAATACTCCTTTTTCTTCCTTTGGAACCTTTTAGTAGCAAGGACTCCCAGGAACTTCTCATTGAAACAGAAGATGAAAACACGTGTGGTGTTATTTACTCAAACTTAAGATACTCTCATTGCCAACAGACTTGGGCTTGTATGCCATTGCCTAAAAGCCAGCACGGTGTTACTACAAGTTGTCACTTAATTGTGGTCCAGGACCACTGGTATTAAATACCAAAAAAACAAAACAAAAACCCCAAAACACACACCCCAAACCCCCCTCTAAAATGGAGAGGGAAAGGAAATAATAAATTTTCAACTTCATATTGAATTATACACACAGAATGATTAAAAAAAATAATAAATATATGGACCAGTCAGTATTTTGGTACCAAGAACCTGACTTGCACAGAAGTCATATACCAAAATAGATAAATTAAGATCAGTTGAATTTTAAAAGCTACCCATCTTTTTGAGGCCCTCTAGATCAGAATTAAAATAGTTCAGAATTCATATCTTGAAACAGAAAATGCTTATCTCTGGATAAGGTCAAATATATTTGTAAGATATGACTATACATTCTTCATTTTTGCAATTCATTTTTCAGCTGCTATTCTCCAAATAATTAATTAACTACATTATTAAACAATTATAAGATTTTAAAAAAAAAATAAAGAGAATGAAAGGGTTGAAATCAAATGAAAAACAAACGTTTTCTGATACTCATAATGTTTAAGTATCCGTGCAAAGGTCTGTGTGCCTGCCCATGCAACTGACTGCGTGCTACTCATGTGTGAATGGGTATGTTTGGTGTGGGAAAAGTTCTTGAAAATCAGCTTCTAAGGAGCTAGTCGGAAAGAAATAAATGATCAAGCAAATAAGAAACAGGCAACAATGTCAGTCAGCCCTCTGGGTTCAGAGAACTTAACACACATGATGATCCTTAATGGCTTGGTTTCCTTGGCAAAAAAAATGAAGTAATTGTTCAAGTCCCCAAGGGATCCATGATTCTCAATACTTAAAAGCTTTTTAATCTGGATTTGTTGAATTATACGCAGATTTGAGGACTTCGTAATCTTCAAGCATGAGGATTAATCAGTTAATACCTAGCATAAAATGTTCCATGAATATATGGAAACATAAGCATGATAGTTCATGGAGTGTTAAAGTAAAATAAAAAAAAGACAAAACAAAACTGTGAGGAGGAAATGCTTTCCATCATTTATGATAATTTACTGAATGAATATTAAAAAAAAAACCCAGATATCTGTGGCATAAGTAACAAGTAATGAAACGGGCACTCATTTAATCAAAATGGTCTTGAAAAGTAGGTGCTCTAAAAGCTCAGTTAAGTGTCCCTGGCAATTCCATGTCCAAAGGCTCACGCACAATGTCAGTAGCAAAAGAATGCTATATATGATAATACAGTGTCCCAACCCAAACTACTGTATCACCTCTGTATAAATTTTTGACACCATGCCATTTGCTATGCTGCTTAAGGAGATAAACGGTGCAGTTCCATGGGTGGTAACAGCCTTGACAAACGGTACCAGCAGAACACGCCCAGATTTAGGGCCAGGCTGTGCCATTATGCAGTACCCCACATAAATGGTTTCACAGCTAGGAAATAGTTTCACTGCTTAAGAAGCAAGCAGCTGCAGGATCTGTTCCATGAAGATATCAGAACAAGGTCTCTATAAAGCAAACTAATACATTTTTTTATGGTTTAAAGCAAGATATATTCCCTGTCTCAAATCTGCCTGATGTATGATGTTAAAAGAGGAAAGAAGGGTTATACAGTTACTGAAAGTGCTTAAAAATAGATTCAATTTTTCAAGGTGTACAGTTATGACATAAGAAAAGGCCCATTAAGGCAGAAAAAAAAAATTAATTATCACCAATTGCCAGGGACTTAGGATCAAGCTTTTTGTGTTTGAAATTGAGTGTGCAACCTTCACCTGAGGGGTAAGCAATTTCTTTAACATCACCTAAGGGACAGCAATTCTCCTTTACTTCCAAATTACAAAGAACTGTTTTTACTTGTCAACCTGCCATCTTCCTAATGATGACAGCTTGGTTTCTCTCTGCCCAGTTTTACAGTCCTGAGTTAAATGACGATCAGAAATGAATGATCTGTGTACTTATCAGTGCAAAGGAAGGATAAGGAATTCTACGATTCATCTTTGACACAGTGATGCTGAAAGAGAAGCAATGCTGGTATCTTCCTCAAGAACATGATGATATCTAAAGGTCACATAAAGACTTGTCCACCCTATAAGAAATATCATTTCAGTCATCCACCAACTAAAAGAAGACATTCCCCTTCTAACTATGAATCATAATGAAAGGGCAAGCTACACTTCAAAAGAATTTCTCTTAATCTCACTACTGACAACAAGCCCATCACTTTTGTGCTCGTCACAAGCTCTCACACACACACGCCCACAAACATCATGTCATCCATTGGTATTGTGTCACATCTTTTCCCCAGCAACTTATTCAAGAGGTATTTTTGCAGGAAAACAAATGGCAGAGGGAAAAGGAATGGGAAACGTTAACAGTATCTGATCTTGACAGACTTTTGTGTAAGTACTTTTCATTGATCTTTAAGAATGGGAAATAATTATTAATGCTGAGTTGGAACAGCATTCCTAGTTTCTTCTGCAAATGAAAGTTTGGATTGAAATTAAGAAGAATTTCAAATTCCGGTAGTAGTACATTGATAAACATTATTGACTATACCAGGGAATTCAACTGGACTTGGTTTTTTTATAGCTCCATCATTTTTCCGTTTTAACAGTTTATTTTGCCATTTGCAAAGGCATGTTATTCCCCTTATTTTTTGAGTATTTTTTTAATTTAAAATTCATATTGTAAGGCCCTCAAGAAATATCATTAACGGTTTCAAAGCCAGCAGAATCCTGTATAATTTTTATACATAGTGAATCTTTTAGCAGTATATTCCAATTCTCATGATATGTTAATATTTCATAAACGTTTTCTTACTTCATGAATTTTAGGTAGTTATCTAAAAAGAAGTCGGAGTAAAAAGAGTACTTGTTGAATAACATGGTTCCCTGACGCATACAAGTGGATTTACATAATCAAATCCTGCAGATTTATTCAAATGTTTGTCTCCATTGTTTGTCTTCTCCAATTCTGATGTATTACCCTCTTAAGATCAATCCAGTCATGTTTTTACTTTTATAGGCATCCATCTGATAAACAGGAAAATTAAGCATACACATTAAAAAAGAAAAATGGTCTAATTTTCCTTCTAATTCAGAACAACAGGAATCTTCCTGTGCTAGGATTGTGTTTAACTGCCATTTATATTCAAAACAAGAATCTTGGTTTTCGGACAACTGTGTTTTATGTGGGAATGTTAATATGAGGTAGACTACTGCTATACCATCACAGAAATCAGTTGGCATCAGTGCTGAATAAGCGTTAGAAGGCTTCCTAGAAATGTTTGTTTTCTTTTTTTTTTCACCTGTAATTAATAATTTGTAAATTTTTGTAGTGATTTAACGCATACAGTATAAGATGGGTCCTTATAGTTAAAAGTAGAGCAAAATAATCTGACTGTAGCTCCTTCTACCAATACAAAGACCGCAAATAAGGGCATTATATTTGTCATGTTATTGAAAATGACGGAGCTCTCTGAAATGTGGGCCTGACATTAAACAGATCCTTTTATTCTTAGCTTGAATTTTTATTTCCTCTGATCTGTTTCAATAAATTGTAATGAGAAAAATCAACAGCAGATAGTTCTGTAGAAATAATTTACTTTTCAGCTTATTATGACCTAGAATCTTATTTTTGTATTGTCTACCCTCCCTTCTCCCCGCCCCCCAAACCAGAGTTGTCATGTTTGTACTACCTTGAAAAACATACGGAACAATAACAAAAATAAGACTCTTGGTAAATATCCCACAATGTGTTGCTACACTAACAGAAAAATATACAAGTGATGTTACAACATGCTGTAAAGAATTCAGCAGAAACTGAAGCACAGACTATACGTTCCCAGGCACAATGTCAGAAAAATGTTTTTGTGATTTTACAGATAACTTCTCAAAACAAAATTAATACCAGTGTTCTCTGCCCTTAGGTAAACCTCATTTTCCCTTTTTACATTCTTGCAGTTTATTCACTCTAGCTCCTAAACACGTAAGGAGAAAAAGCCTTAACGTAAGCAAAATATTTCAACTGTGAACTCTGTGGCCTACTATGAACTCACATTTGAAACTTTTCCTCAATATTATCACTAAATATTTTGCTGCTATCAAATATAATTTTTCTGTATTCTCTCTGTCTTCCCCAGACACATAATTTCTGATGCTGTTCCTCAATTAGACTACAATTATGGAGCATATGATACAGAAAATATTGGTTTGTAGAATAACATTTCTATCATCTAGAACAAATGCAAATTGCATACTGTGAGCAATTACTAAACTACGGAAGTTAAAAACTGGAATTCTATTTTGGGCTTATTTCTAAAATAATCAATAATGTTAAATTATACATTACTTAGAGTCATAATGCTGTAAAACTTTTATCATTATATACATAGCTGGATTTGTATATACTATAGAAAAGCACAGTTTAACACCTAAGTTTTGTAAAGAACCTAGATTCCATTTTCTAAAGGGAAGAACACACTTATAATGTGAAAATGTATAAATACTGAGTATTTAGTGCACCTGAAATTTTATTGTCTTAATCATGACTAGCATAAACCATTAAACAGGGTTCAAATACTTCATCTAACTATGACATAAGTGGCATAATCCCCGAAGAAGATTTTTCTCCCCAGGAGGATAAATTTTAATTGCATATTTTGTCAATAAGAAGAGTTATGGAAAACAATTTGTAGTTACAAAACCTCTACAGACTAGTAGGAGAAGATATACATTCCCAAATGCTACTGGTGGACCAGATGCTTTGGAAGTCATGAATGAAAGAATTTCATTTCACAATTTAAAAACATCTAACATATTATATTACTAATTACCATATACAGCTGTTCATTAAAAGGGATTGAGATTGCCCTGTTAGTATGTTTATTGACTGAATTTTATGTGCTTAAGGTGCAAATTTAAATGTTTACTTACAGATCTGGTGAAGGTTTAAGTGAGTCATGCACTCAAAACTCCAGATTTTTGATAGGAGGATTCAAGCTGTTACTACTGCTACTGACTAGTCCTAGTCTTCTTAAAGAGAAAAAGCATATTCTCTCTTGTTTGGCCAACTTCATCTACATTTTAATGGTGATGAATAAAAGAGCAAAATGAACTCTGGTGAGCAAAGCATAAAATGCACAACATGGGCTTTAATCTAATTCCTGGACTAATTAATGAGGAAAAGAGAGATGAAACAATATATACTTCTGGTGAAGAAAGTGAAAATCAGTTGAAGAATCACTAAGATCCCAGGATAAAAGGAAGAAAAAAAAAAAGAGGAAATAAGTCAGATTTGCCATGGAAGTTATACACTACCCTCATAAAAAAAGTTACCTTTAATATAATGTATTGTTATATTTGTATTAAGGCAAGTAATTTCATATTAAATAGTGTTATATTAAATTGAATCTCAAGTGTAAAGCGCCAGTTTGATTCCCATTCTTCTGTCAGCATCCTTACTCTCCTCAGGGCACCCTAACCATGCTAAAAAAAAGGATCAGATTCTTGTGAATGTGTCACCAAATGAAAATTACTCCCATTTTTGTACAAAAAAAAAAAAAAAAATAATAAAAAATCACACGTTCAGCTATTAATACAGTTTCTATCAATGTTAGGCCTACCCTCCTACCTTCAAAGTACACCTTGATGACATTAATTCAAAATTATTTCATCTGCAACCAGGGATAAGCTTAACTTAATAAAGCCTTTCTAAAATCAGGTTGATTAAAGCAGCCCTATGAGTGTAAACCAAGCTAAAAATAGGTGCTAAGATATTTTAATCTCGTTATTGAATAGAAACAAAACATCACAAAACAAAACCAATTTATATTATAAAAATTGGTTTCTCTAAAAGATCAAAAGAAATGGCAGGGCTTTTTTTTTTTTTTTTTTAATGGGTGCAGAAGGGAGGAAAAGAACTGTAACACTTGAAGACTTGTTTCATACAGCTGTGCATTTTACAGAATGACAGGTGTTAAAAGATTTTGTGCAAACACAGCCTAGAGATTTTAAGATTTGGCTTAGATCCTCTTGAAAAACCTGAAGAACACCAGATTTAACCCAAAAGAACATTAAGCCTTAATAGCATTGCATGCCTAGGCTCAGCCACCCTTGCTGAAAGCAGGATAGAGGATTGCTGGTTGTTCTAAAGAGATGACATATCATTGCATGCTTAGAAATGATGCCTGGCAAGTAAACACATCTTTACATTCAGCATCCAGTGGCACCCTGAGCACAGACCTCGCTACCCAATTCACAGCATGGTGCCATAAGGATAACTGGCATCACTCCTCTGCAATCTCACGGGTACATAGGGATACAAAAAGATGCAGAGAACAGGTTTATGGCAGTGACAGCGTATTGAGAAACAGGCAGACAAAACGCCTCCCAAAAATTGGTCTTTTCTGGCTGCTGGAACCACACAAAATGATAGCAGCACATATCCCATCTGGCTGCCATTCTCCTTGGATGACTCTATGATTCTGTGACTTGCTTAGTGTTCAGACAAAGCTTTCAACACATAGACACACATATAGGCTATTTACTGCATGACTTGTCACGAAGTCACACTGATTACACATAACAGACATAACCACCATATAAACCATCTCCTAGCACGTAACAGTTTGTGCAAATGGTCTTTGAATGACTCTACTGTAAGACCTTTAAATGTCTATCAGAACTTGAAAAGAAGAGATGGCCAACCACGCTCAAACCAGGGAGATTTTCAGTTATCTCATGTAAAATTCTTTGTGCGGCCCCGTGGCCATCAAATCTCTCATACAGAAAGAACAACCTTTACCTTCTTGCATGGTTTCTACAGGACCACTGATAGTGGTCTGAAATAATTCTACAGAGAGAGTCAACCTTATATTAGATCCTATGTAAGATGAAAGGTAAGTTCCTTCTCTCAGTGCTTTGCTACCCGTATGCCCAAATACATGTACACTGAAGTCAGCCCAGCTCCTTTCGTTTCAGTGTGTGTTAGACTTATGTTTTGATATGAAAACGATAATGACACCATATGTGAAACTAGAACTCAACATATAATTGTCCTGCATAATTCATAAGCTTCAAGGAAAATACCCACAAAAACATGCATAGATTTCAGGAGGACTTTTAAGTCTTCTAAGAATTAAAAGGGTTGATAATGTAAGAGTGTGGCTTGCCATTACTGCAAAGAGATTGTTCAAAGGCCTTTCAGACATAAAACGGCAAAGCCATTTTTTCTAAAAGCCACGGAGTGCTTGAAGACTCCATAATCCTCAGGTAAAAGCAGGAAAACATTGAATCCAAGAGTACAAGTGCATCACACAAATTAACATACGTTAGTCAGTCTTAAACCCATGTAATTTGTGGTTTTTTCACAGGGTTATTTAATAAGTTCTTAGGTTCAATTCTCTGTGAGAAGACAACCACACATGTTCCCATTTCTGACAGGATGATTAAAGACCAAATAGCATAAGGAAGGAAAGTCCCACAGGACTAAAGCACTTCAAGCATTCAACACCCACTAAATGAACATGAGCATTGTACTGCAGTGACCAGTCATTGTGGTCATTCTGAAACACTGTATCAGTCTAGGAGATACTTACATAAAATTAAAATGGTTTAAATCCCTCAGACTGAAAACAGGATCTTCCATTCTTTTATTGGGATCTGACTCTAAGCTACCAATATGTTCTGTCATTCCAGAGATGGTTTCTCTACAGAATATTGCAGAAAGATGCATGAGGAAGCTTCTGTCATAGTGCATACTATAATAATTTCAAATCGGTATGACATCTTGTTATTACAGTCACTGAGAATTCAAAAATGCTTTAGACAGGTGAAGCCCTCGCTATGTGGCCTATGCGTGGCCTCCTAAGCAGCACTGCAGAAACACATCGTAGAGATCTTTTCACATCAATTAAATAATATTCGACAATTTGTCTAAAACAATTTTGGTGAAGTAAAATTATTCCTTTATTCCTGCTTATCTCTCTTCTCTCTCATGATCTAGATGCATGGCTGGTTACAGTAAATAACTTGACAGTTTAGGCAAAAATATTTCACCTGAAATATCAGGCATGACTCTTCATAGTGAGACTCCACTATTCTCACAGGTACTTTTTCTTTTGTCTACCTTTGCAACAAGAAACTATTATTTTTAACTCAATTACAACATTGAGTTTCCCTCAATGTCAAACATTTTCCTTTAATTATGCCAATTACTTAAACTTGGTTACAACATAAGCTATATCAAACAATTGAAAGAAGCATCATTTAATAAATCAGCATTTCCCTTCGGTATCAAAACCCACAGACTTTATGGTAAAAGGATAGAAGTGCTTTTACATCCACAGGTGTAATTGCACATTCAGTTAGGCAACAATCTTTCTAACAACTGTTATCAGTAAAGAGAAATATTCAGCTAAATTAAGGTCTCATGAAATCTGTCTAGTGAATTAATTTAAGAGGGAGGGCTACAAAGATAAACAAACTTGCACAATGTTCAAACTTGTGTGCAAAATACTCTGTGTTTTGAGTAAGTTTGCACTTATGAACATTCTCAAAACTTATACAGGCAGGGCTTTTAATGTTCTGCTCAATCAACCTCCTGCTTGTTTTTTCATCAGTGTGGCATCATTGCATAAACACACAGTCAAATAAACCAATGAAATACATAGGGAATTTTGCTGAGCAGCCACATTAGCTTCAAGAGACAACACAAAGTGAGGTATTCAATGAGCAGTCACCGAATCTGAATTCCGTAAGAATTATAATCTTATCACATTTCTGCACTTTTAAATAAAGGCCTTGTTATTCTTTTCTCTGCATGGGTTGTCTTCTCACTCTGCACTTAGCTTAGCATCAATCCCTCTTGTTGGAAGCTCCTTATTCAGTTTTAATCTAATACTGATGATCATTACTAAAAGGATAGGCAGAAAAAGGGGAGTAAAATAAGAAGATTGAGCTTGAAAAAAATGACTCTCATCAGTGATGTAGACCAGAGTTACACATCAGCAAATCAACCCATGCAACTTCCTGGGTACCATCAAGGCCTTTATGGGTTTGAACGGAGCAACTAGTTACCAGGAAACTGGCAAAAGAGAGGAAATACATTTGAACTCTAACAGTGCTGCAAAGCAGCATATGAAAATTTCCCAGGGATTGAAAGCTCTGGAGACCAACTGTGCTGTTGAGACTGCAAGGGCTGATACACCTGCACAACTAACCCTCTGTCAGAAGGACAAGGCCACAGGCACCTACAAACATCAACAACAGGTTGTACAACTCAGATCCCATCCAAGAAGGCAGAGGCTGGTACGTGCAGATAAAGACTACAGCATCATCTGCAGACCTGACAAGAGAAAGGGCCCCCCTGAAATTCTTCCTGAACACCTACCTAGAAGGCCTTGGCATGCCAGCACAGCCCTCTGCTTCAGGTTAGACAACCACATTGGCTTCCCCCCATTCCTCTTACGAAGTAGGAGGACAAGCACATGAATAAACTGTGTGAGCAATTAAGTAAATGTATTTTTGAATTGCTACCTGCTACTAATAATAACAGTTTGATTTACTTAATAGCTTAATGAATAAAAGGTGTCCTAAGTACTATCTGTTGTGATTCATGTATCCCCTCAACCTGTTGTTCTACTAGGGAAAAGAGAGTTTACAACTCAGACAAAGAGCTAGTGTGATGGCTGTTTGTAGAGATGAAACCAAAAGAAGCATGATCTTAATAGGCTAGGGTTTTCCAGGTCTCCAGTAGAGAAGGTATTAGCCAAGAGCAAAGCTTGAACAGTGTGCTGGCATTCATTGAGCTCCAAGGAAAATGGTCTTGCTGCCAAAGGCCATTTTCCCAGCTTCCAGTAAGGCTTGGTAAGTCCAGAGTCCTGTGACTTTAGACAGAAATTACACCCTTGCAGACAGAAGGGTAGATTTCCACCAGAGAAAAGGCTGAAGAACAGAGGTAAATTAAAAGGATATTATGTTGACAGAAACCGCTTTTGTGGGGCAAACAAAAGCAGAAAAGTAGTTTTTCAAAGTTTTGATTACTTGAATTGAAATAAGCTGCTGACTCAACAGCACTGGCAGCAGATGCGTAAGATAGAAAAAGTTTCAGAGAGTTTGAGAGTGTAAACCACAAAACGTAGCTGCTTATTTTCTATTATTCATCACAGATGGCTGTTGAATTGCCTTAGTGGAGGTAGCAAAGGGCCAACCAAAACCTGCAACTAAAACATGAACCTATCTTCCCTGCTCCTTCCCTTTTGTATCTATCCTGGCCATATATGACTCACATCAATGAACTGGATGATCCCAGACTCACTTTATCTTCTTGGAAAACAAGAACTAACATCATGCATTTAGCTATGTTTTCAAATGTGACCAGTGAAGTGCCTAAAATTCACAGTTCATTTTTTCCCAGTCACAGCAATAATACATTATTAACCACTGCAGCTGCGAGAAGGGAAATTTACAAGGCAGATCTAGCCAAAGATTTAAAATTTAAACCACTCTATTGCAACACATTGTCCTGGTTTGAGTGAGAACTAATTCTGTTCTGTAATTTTACTTTTCACCTCAGTTCTTTTAACTAACTGCACTGTCTGAAGTTAGCAGCCTGTTCTCAAAGACAGTGTCTGCTTCTAGCAGTGATAACACCTCATGTTTAGAGTTACTACCAAGGGTTGGTGTGCAGACCAAGGCC
>WTSP01020368.1:22586-42850 GCA_025331215.1 Actenoides lindsayi
TGCAGACCAAGGCCACTGCTGGATCTTGTGCACCACATTGGGGGGTGCAGAAAGTGAAAGGCTGCACCTGCAGGGAGAAGCAGACAGGCCAGATGACCCCAAACTTACCAACGAGGGATTCCAGCCCATAGACAGCATATTTGGCATAGAGCTGAGGGATCCAAAGGGTCTTTGGGCTCTTCTCCCCTCTTGGACTGCTTTGCTTTGCCAGCTTTGCTTGGCTTGGCTCGGGTCCTCTTTAGGTTCCTTCCTTGGAGAACCCAAGGAGGGCTCTGTCCGTTCTGCCTTCAATCCCAGTCTGTGTGTTCCTGAATCCGGGACCAGAATCCAGCTCCTGAACACAGCTCTCATCTACTGCAGGGCCCAGTCTGGGACTCCCCCAGTGCCTCCTCAGCATAAGTGGTGACAGTGATGGAATTCCGAATTACCCGCACCAGGGGGGTGGGTTCGATACTGGTCTTGTATATATTTGTATAAATTCCATTTTTATTATTACTATTTTCATTTTCATTAAAGCTGTTCTAGTTTCCTTTTCTAATCACTGAGTCTCTCTCCCTTATTCCCTTTCTCTTCGCCTTTGGGGAGGGAGGAGGGTTAACAGAGAGCATCTGTTATAGGTCTAAGGGGCTGCCTTGACCCTAAACTGAGACACGTATGTGTGCAGCCCCTCTCTTACTGCATTTGTACATGACGTTATATTAATGTGCAATTAGCCTCACAACAAGAAATCAGGACTTTTTGTCCTGCAGTAATATCCCTGCAACACAAAACTAGTGAGTATGCGGGGCTGAAACTATTATAACAAGTATAGCCATGCTAGAAACTATGAGCTGCAATTTTAGCCACAGAAGTTATATTCCTTTATTTCTCATTTAGAAAATATTTGCCATATATTAAATTGACAGTTTCTAAAGTCTTCTTCATTTGATCATCCTAACTGTTTACTTCTGCTTTACCACGTCTCTTTTCTGCTTGTCCAGCACTGCCTCAAATGTCTCTCCAGAGCAGAAACAATGGATTGTGAAAGAGAGTGAATCAAGTTAATGGCTGCGCTCACTGCATTTACGATGCATCAAAGAGTTGTAAGAGGAAAATGCAACTACACAGAAAAAAATATGTCTTGGAGGTCTTTTATTTCCCTTTGTCTTTAATTTTTTTTTACTTTTTTTGCTTCCTGGATTGTATGCCTTCATCCACAGAAAATTTTGGGGAATTGTCTTGGGGTAGTAGGAGTTCTATGCCCTTAACTCACTTCCGATGTCTTCCCTAAAACTGTGTATGATAGAAATGAATATGATCATTGACTCTGTTTGCACTGATTTGTTCACAACAGACAAGCACTCAAGGAAAAATTTTTTAAAGGAATTGAGTAATCAATCAATCATAGAGGCATGAAAATATATTTTACCCCCTAAATCTTATTTTTGTATTATTATTTTCAGATTATACTGTTTCAATTTATTGCTTTTTAAAGCAGGAAATTCTTCTTGGTCCAAGGTATTTTACTGAGAGTATATTTCAAAATAAGTGAGTATGAGCTCACCCAGAATATGACTTAGTTAATCACATGAGTGCAACACTTAAGTGCAAACAGTACCTGAATATCTACAGTGGATGCATTATCTATGCTCTTTCTTCCTAATTGATATGGAAAAGGAATAAAAAACTAAAATGTAGTAAAATAAAAAGGTATGAAAAGCCTACTTCATCTGCAAACACTTTAATTACCTGCTTAAATCACCCAAATGCCCTCAATCAATTCCAGACATCATGACCAGCAAATGATAGTGGCTTGGTAGAGCCATCTACTGATTAAAGAGAAGAAAGGAATAATAGTAAATTATTTCTTTCATCATTGCCTTCAGAATAGGCAAACAGCAAATATAAAAGGGGTGTATCATTACCAGAAAAAAAAGTAATTTTCAATTTGAAATT
This sequence comes from Actenoides lindsayi, assembly GCA_025331215.1. Lineage (NCBI taxonomy): Eukaryota > Metazoa > Chordata > Aves > Coraciiformes > Alcedinidae > Actenoides > Actenoides lindsayi. The sequence goes on from WTSP01020368.1 coordinate 24,522, forward strand.
TTGTAACTCCTGGTAAATCTAATAAAAGTTCTGGACAGCTGAAGCATAACAATGGAATGAATTTTAGATGAATGCCTTGGTTCTTTTATATCTTCCGTCATTTATTTACACAAAGCAGGTCTTGCAGCTAAAAGAAATTTTTACATGCTCTTAAGATTCACAAAGTTTACACTATCCCAAGGCTTCAAGTAAAACAGGGGATAGTCTAGTATACTGCATTTAGTACTTTCTGGCTGGTGCTTCAAGCTTTAACAAGAGTTTTCTCTCTTTTGCAAAATTAATGTTTTGATTTTGATGTAGTAGTGTTCTTTTAAAAAGAAAAAATAATAGACTAACAAGCAATTAATAATGTGCATATTCTACAATTTGTAATGCACATTAACATAGAAATTGCATATTTCAGAAGTTTGATTTTCTGATAACATTTCTATTTGTTTTGTTGTTGGGTTTTTTGGGTGGTTGGTTTTTTGTGGGGGTTTTTTTGTTTGTTGTGGGGTTTTTTTCTTCTTTTGGATGGGCTATTGCTGTAAGCAAATATACACTCGGGGAAGATAAATAATACTTTGTGCTTCTGAAACTTTTATTCTCCACATTATTATTCTGTACCACTACCTAAAATATAAGGGGAAGATCGTCTCAGATAAAAGAAGAATTGTAATAGGAGAAAAAACACCAACTTACATCACCTTTAAAAGTAAAGGACTCTACAGCAGAGTTCTCATACATGCTACTTACTTCATACAGGTCATGCAAAAAGATGTAATTTTAAAATTACTGGTAGAATATCAAACATAAAACTATGAATATAATATTGTAAACACACACATCCAGATTAAATGATTAGGAAATGCAAGAGTTAGTATTTCTACAACAAATTTACCTATGTCAAGAACACAGTAGTTTGTTTTCCAGTTTTATCTTATTGAAAACTTACTGTTTCATATTTTTTGTTTCACACTTCAGTGAATTGAAAGGAAAAGGCAGAGGAAAGGGTTCATGTTGACGTCACTAATATTCGACTGAAGACCGCTTTCTGTGTAAACAGCGCAGACAGATATATTTTGCTACCGCTTTCTTGGCAACAGGAAGGAAAGTAAGTAAATTTTTTTTTTTTTTTTTTAAGTCCACCATGAAGCCTGCAGATAAGAGAGTTAAGACGACCATGGACCTGTAGCACTGTAAATTATCTTCAATTTTCTGTAACTCTTCCTGTAAATATCTCACTGCTCAAATTTTAATACAATCAACAGAATTTAGATACATTTTGCCACATCTGTGGGTAACTGAACAACAGTAGATAATAGATTCTGAATCACACTGCTTACAGAAAAAAACCAAAAACCACTACTCGTTCTTTGGATAACCACACAAGTTTGTCAAATACTTTGGCAAGAAGGTCATTCTTGTGAGCTGGATTTGCAAACCTCTGAGATTTTTAAAATCAGAAATAGACACGGCCATTCTTGACTTGGAGCATGTAGATTAGTTTTGTTTCATGATGACCATGATGATGAAAGTCTTAGTTTGCTCTTTCTCAGACTTTCAGGTGTAGAACTACCCAACAGTATGGACCACTAGAGAGGATGTAAGTACAGAAGAAACTAAAAACTGACCTGTATTATAAAAAGTTGTCCTGGCATATATCTAATACACTACATAATACAACCAATAATACCTTACATTGTCATAGACCCATATAGAGTTACAACTTACTTAATTGAACAAAAATTGGTCTAAAGGGTAGAGAAAATTTACTATCAAAGCAAACTATTAATTGAAATAGAAATACCTATTATTTGTAATTAATGTATGTGTGACAATTTTAATTACAAATGCAGAGAAACTTAATATAATACTAATTACTATTATTTTTCTTACTACACTTGAGATGAACATGCCCTATTTCTCATCTTCTGAGCACTAATAAATATTGGATTAAAGCACAGTTCTAAGGTACTTCAACTATCTGCTCTTCTATACACAGATATGTAACTTAATACACATCTTATAAACTGTGCAAGATGACATACATGGCTTAGAGAATATGTCCAAGATACAGTATGTTCAGTAACAAAATGAAATAGATCATAATCATCTGCAAGCACTAAATCTGACCAAAGAGTCACTTATTTTTCTAAAGGGAAGATAAAAACTCATTTGGAGTTCTGAGTAGCATCTGCTCCTCACCTTATATCTCACATCCTCCTCTGCTCTAAACTATCCATCCAGTATATAGACACAAAGACAGTATGTAAGACACAAAACACTGGCACTTGCAGTGTGATATGTTAACTATAAAACACATTTCCATTTATTTTTCCTTCTGGCTTTTGAGACATAAATAGACATATAATAACATTACTTTGTATTTTTATTACTACTATATAAATGCAAATGCAAATAATGGTTTTGACTTACAGTTCAGAAATGAAACAGCAGTTTATTAACTTAAAAAGTTACTGTACTAAATTATAATATTACTGCATTAAAAATAAACATGAGGATCTCTCAGTTGAAGAAATAAACTTTATAAAATTTAAATGCAATAGTCCATTCATTTGGCAGACAGCAAAGCTTTTGTCATATTCAGAAACCTGGATGAAGTGACAGCTTAGTGAATAAATTTTTATGTTAAACCTAAATTTTAATAATAGGAAGATACTACCACTACATCTACTGTTGTAGAAAATATTTGGCTGGTGGGCACAACTGGTGTTTCTTCTTTTATACACTCGTTTCAATCCCAGATCTCCTGATGAAACGTAAATCTAATAGTTGCATTTGTCATTTTCCAGGAGACAAAAAAAAAATTAATATTTAAGAGTCATGCAAATCCGTGAGGTCAGCATCCAGCTATCACTTAACTATAGGCTTATTTCAATACTAGCTGTGTAACGTGCAACTCAGTAATGTTCTTTCCTGATCTTCTGCTCGAAGAAAGGCATTTCATTAGCCTGAACAGGGCAATCTAACGATGCCACGTGTTGAAATACTTCATCATCATTTGGTGCTACAGAAAAGCCTGCTGTTTGTCCTCACACTCTTCACGCAAGTGTGACTGTTTCTCTCCAGTTAACAAATTTTAGCTTGCATTAAACCTTATCAGTAAACATGGCAGTACTGCAAAATCAGCAATTAAGGCCTCAATAGCTTTCCCCAATTAGAGCTGTTGTGTGCCAAGAGCTACAGCAGAGACAGATTGAGCACCAGCTTTATTAACTCATTCTTTTTGCAGTGGAACAGCCAAGTGCCTCTTTTCCGGCCACATTAAAGCATATATGGTTGTTTTACAGCGACATACACCTCTGCCTTAACAAAAAAAACAAAACAAGAAACCCAGAAAAGAAATCTCCCAAAAGGCTGTGAATTTTCTATGTGGGAGCTTTCACATCTGTATCGAAGTGAGTGCTGTCTCTGTAAGTAAACTGCAATCTCTGCATTGCTATACCTGTTGCTATACTGACAGCGTTTCCTTTATCGGTTTCAGTTTTGAACCCTCTAAACCAAACTGTTTTTCCACCTTGGTTTATTCCCTCATTGCCTGTTAGTGCTTTCCCTGACCCCAACAAATCTGTGTAATAAAAGTGCTCTGATGGGAACTTTATTCACATCAGTGACCGTTTCTTCATCGGTTTTGGGGGAGAAGGGAAATATTACAATTAAGCTTTAGAAATCCATTTGTGTAGAAATGCTAGGCAGAAATAGAGGATACACATAGATGGAGAGAAATCAGTGAAAAAAATATAAATAACAAGAGATTTTGAAGGATAGCTTTAACACTGCAGACATTAGAGTGTAAGCTCTTTCAGGCAGGGACCATGACATTGTCAGGCATTTCTATTCTCCCCAGCACAGTTCGACAGTGATTAATTTGCACTGCAGCACTAGAAATCATGAACAATTATAAGCTGTGGTCTTCCAAAGTGCTGCATATCTTCAGCACCTTTTTTATTTAAAGGCAGATAAAGACGCAGGCCTACAAGAAGCCATATTGTGAAAGTCAGGTTTCCTTCAGCAAGAGAATACACATTTAAGTCTAAATGTTAGAAAATGTCATTCACTGCATCTGTCAGAATAATCAGAATGCAATAGTAACGGCGATTCACGTAACAGAGTGCTTTTAATTTAATCATGAATATTTCAGACTGAGTTTGAAACAGAAGAAAGAAAAAACCAAGATGCATATGTAACAAAATTTATATTTCATGAACCTTAATTGCTGTAACTAGGGCACAGGGATTAAAGGCCTATGCCTAAGGCATTTGGTCCTGAGGACAAAATATTACACAAGCATTTCAATTCTTGATTTCAGAAAATAAGCTTTTTAACTCTCCTGATTCTGAAGAAAAGCTGAAATGTGAAATCTGAACAAATCCCAACTGCATGGAATGCATTCCTAAAATTACTTATCTACCTAGAAAAAGAATTTTGAAAATGAGGAACTGCTCTATTCAGTATAATTTTAATAGCTTTTTCTGGGACTGATAGAATTTTACTTTATGAAACTGCTCTAACAAAGGATTGAAGGAAAGTTGGTCGAAGTATTCACTGCTATGGTGAGCCCTGTGGCTGGTGTGTAACACCTGCAAACACAGGTATTTTCGAGATATTTGCACAATCAAGGGCAGATTTGGCCCTCTTTAGCAGGGGTCTTTCCTCTGTAATTGTATATAGATTCACTGCAAGTGTAACTTACTGAGGAAACACTACTGATGATTAAAAAATTAAGAATCTCCTGGTAACTATGTATTGCTAATTGAGCTTCTTCCATTTTCACTAATTTCAGTCATGACGATCCCAACAGCTACGCAGGCAGCTATGCTTTGCTTCATAGCTCTCTAAAGTTGACTTCAAAGAGCAGCAAGCAACTTTCCCCATTTCAAATCCCTCGGTTTAACTCAGTTCATCCATTGTACATTCGGCTTAGCCGTGAGCACCAGCGAGAGCGCAGCTGTGGCACTGCTCTGGGTTAGCTCAGGCCAACAAAAATCAATGTCATTTACAGCTTTTTACATTTTCCTAGACTGAAAAGCCTGCCATATACTGAAGGAGGCTGTACTTCTTCACAAGCTTTTCTACTGACAAGTGGATATTTAGTCCATTAGCTCAACCTTTTTTAATTAGCACAAGTAAATCAATTAAGTATATTAAGAAGTGTATCTATTTGTCTAAATGAGAACAGGTATTTACTCTTTCCAGTAATTTCCAGATCACAGAGAGTTAAAGTTTTAATTTTGCTATCAGAAGATCAATTATTTATCTAGAGGCTGGTCTAGGAAGTGTTTCAGGAAAGACAAAGGTGAGGAAAAAAAAAGAGGTTCTGAAGAATCAAACAAGAGGCATCACCTCACTACAGTTTTAAACTCAGTTTTGTTGAGATTGCAGTGGAGGAGAGATTCACCTTGAATATTTTTAGGGGAAATTACCATAAGCCACAGAATAACATTACACAGGAACACAGCAGAAATGACTGATTTGCTTGTTCAGAGCAGGGGGAAAAAAAAAACAAACAAAAAAACCCACACAGGCAAAAATTGTTTTCTGACATCAAGAGTTCTGGAAAATACACTTCCAAAACCACTTTGAAATGTATTTAACCTCTCAGTTCTCTAAGGACATAAACTGCATTACTGCATGATCGTGTCAAAATACTGTGTCAAAATCATGTCAAAAATATTTACAAATAACATTTACTTTTCTATTTTCTCCTTCAGTTCAAAAGCTCCCAAAGCAATACATCTAAACACTGTAGGTATATTATTGTATAAAAGCTGCTAGAGTTAACATTTATCCTCAAATAAATACAGTATGAGGTCCATCAGTATAAATATTCCTCTCATTGCCCATAAATCCCACCTAATTCTATTCCACAGCTTCTCCACGGATTCCTCCTTATGTCGCACTGCACAGCTTCAGTTTTCAAAGCACCTCAGATGCTCAACTCCCATGGTTTAACCAACATTCTCTCCACCAGCTTCTAAGCCGGTGTCATTAGCTACAGCTCCCTCTCATGAATTGTGAGCATTGTCTTCACACCAAATTATTAGGAAGTGTTTGAAAATAATAACCTCTAATAATCTTTTACAGTCACTCAGACCTAATTCTTTAAATAACCTGAATCTTCTGAAATGGTAGTGACCCAGCAACATCCTATTTAGCCTCTGGGTCTTGGGCAAGTTCTGTACTGTGCAATGGCTTATACTAAGAAAGAGAGCCTTTGCATTAACATATCTGCTCTACCATTAAAAAACTGCAGTCTTCTGCTTTACTAAGTCTAGGATCACAAAAGTAATTCCATTCCTGTTCTTCCTACAGTGACACCAGAATAGAACAGTCTGCTTCCTTTCTTTTCCCCTTTATTCCTTCTGCTGTATTTTTAATATTTATGTATTTAATATATCTCCACTATTATTGGGAATAACTGCTGTGAGAGATTCTGTTCCAATAGGGAAAGACAGATCTTAGAATTTTTTACTCTCTTTTTTTGTAAATCACACTTTCAGTAATTTACCCCAGCTAAAATGTACATGCAAACGTAGATTTACTGCTAAGAAACTTTTTGCTTGTTGCAGCTTTTCCTGAGAATATGTTTGCTCTGATGACTTGCCATATGTACCTACACAGGCACCTACCTAAAAGTGTACCTACACAAAATAGTGAGGAACGATAATGAAAGGAACAATCACAACAGAAACGGTTGATCTAGTTCATCTACATGTTTGCATATACTGAATAAAGTAGGATATTTGCCTGTTTTTAACATCTCCCTCTCTCTCATTCTTCCTTAGGATGGGCCTACGTTAGGATTCCCATTACTAAAAAAAAAAAACCAAAACCAACCTAAAACTCAGGATTATTAGATGATTGAAAGAAATGTTTGTGGACATACTGTGTAGGTAGATTTCCTCAAGAAACAACATATTTTGTCATCTCTAGGCTCAGCAAGTGGACTCAACTGATTCATCCTATAACCTGCAGAAAGTCCCACAGACCTTCCTCTACGGGACCATGCAAATACATGCTCTCTGTGCTGAACTCCAAGATATTAATGGGTAAAATGCACAACTTAAGGCTGGGTATTAGTATTACTTCACAGAAAGCTTCACATAGGCTTAAAGGGTAAAGGTTTTCCAAATGGTTTTGTGGAAGAGTATGCCATTTATAAAATTTGGAGGTGAGGAGCCTGATGTCTTCTCAAAATCTAACCAGTAATGTACTGCACTAGGAATGGAAAAAGATGCTCTAGCAACATCTCTAACCCCTTCTCTCTCCCTCTCTTAAAATAAGGTTGTTGCACTGTGTGATAACAAATATGGCTCATTTCTGTATGTCTCAGATCAGAAATTTATACCCACAATTGAAGAACAGTACCCCTGGCACTTCTGAAATTGTCTCATGGACTGTATTCAGCTTTCAGAATTGTTCTGCCAGTTAAGATATGAATAACTGTATCTTTAACACTTTCAATATCAACTTTTAAAGGTGAAACCATTAAAAATTTTAGATTTTATGCTACAATTCTGTCTCAAATAAGGCAAGAGAGACACAAAATCTATCAATGTTATCAGCTTCAGAGTTCTTGCGTTCCTCTTAGTGACACCCGTTTCCAAGTTGAAAATTGATAAGCAATCAATGCTATCAGTAAGATCTGGGGAAAAAAATGCGAAAGATTTACTTACTTTATATATAAAATCCCCAAAATAACTCAGATACCTGAACAAATCCTGACTATAAAGAGACATTTTACAGAAGAATTCAATGAAATGCATTTTCCAACCAAAGTTATTAGTCTTCACACAACATTAAAATAGACAGTGATGCTGTCTGAGTGGGGGGATTGGACTAGATGACCTCCAGAGGTCCCTTCCAACCTCAGCCATTCTGTGTTTCTGTGACTCATACTATTAAAAATAAATTTTGAATTATTCTTGTGTTTTCTATACAGCAGTAGCACTTAACACTCTGACCATGATCAGTGCTAGCCAACCTATGTATCTAAAATGAACATTTATCAAGAGTTTATAGTTGAAGAAGGCAAAATAAAGAAGAGTTGGATGAAAAGAGATTATACTAATTTTACAGACAGAATAGTTAAGCTCAGAAAGCCTTTTTCCCATTTACACTAACAGCATTCCTCACTATCCTGGCAGTATAAGGGGCCTTAATGCAGCTTTAAATTTAATTTACGTAGTGTACAGTGGGCTTAGTATAATTGAGAATAAGGCTGGAATGAATCAAAGTGCTCAAGATTGCAAATTACATCTCTAAAAAAGACTAAAATTTAACTCTTTTCATCTATAGTCCAACATGTAAGCACAAAGATTTCTGTCTTCCAGAAAGAGGTTATTTCATTAATACTGCAAAAAGCTCCACAAAACTTACTATAGTTTGAGATATAAGAACTACAGAAAGAAAAAAAATAAATCAATAAAATATATTTTAATTTACTACCCTTCTCATTACAGCTATGGGAAATTAACCAATTATCCTTCAAGCTTTGTTGTTAGGATGTTGTTGTTCTTTAATATACATACATATACAACATAAGTGTTTTGCCCTTGAAAGGCAAAAGTAGAATTGTATTTATCCTCGCTCAAAAATTTCTTTCTTTCTGTATTTGTATCTTTATAGGAGATCAGTATCTGTAAGTCTCAGTCTTTTTAGGATTATTGCTAACAGTATACATGGATGGAGTTCAAAAAACTGCAACTTTGAGAATAATACCAAGCATCAAATTCTGTACTATATGCAGGGCTACAGCTTGATATATGCTCAGTGCCTCTTTGATATTCAGAAGTCAAAAAATTTAGTCTCAGATATGAAACCTAAGCGATCCCAGGTGATGAGCCCCAGCCTCTCTCAGACAACAGGTAAACACTGTGCAACTTAAAAGCAACAATCGCTAATACAAGAGTTGAAAATAGGACCAACACAGCATTTGGCCTTGCAAAATTGATGCAGAAAGTGATGTTCATTGAGAACGTTATCACATGAGAAGCTGAGGACCTTCAGTGCCTGCTACAGAAGCTAGAGAGATCTGAATGTATTTAGCAACTTAAAGGGCCGTGTATGGAGCAGATCTAGCTTGCCTTCACTATGCCAAAAAAACCCTGCTCTTTTTCTGTTCTCATATGGAAACCACACACCCTGCTGAGATATTCATAAAAACAGTTTAAAGTTCAGTTTCAGGAAGAAAAATAATTATCATTCAGAAAAAGTATTACTATTCTAACCGCATCAACAAAAATTACTTTCATCAGCAAAACAATTTCTTTTGAAACTACCTTATTATCATCATACTAATCTGGAGATTAATAATTTAACATATCAACCTCAGTTAAAATGGTAGTTTTCTTCATTCTCATTTAAGCCTCATGTATTTTATTTTTTCACATTCTCTTATCATATTTGACTAGAAAATACAGCTACTGTATAAAGTAAATACTTTATCAAGATTGCATCCTCTACAGGTCATTTGCTAAATAAGAACAAAAAGCAATGATAATAAATAGAAATTATATTTATCACAATAATGCCTAAAGGCCAACCACAAGCTATCTCCTTTTTCCAGGTACTGTACAAAACCACTAATTATGACTATTCCTGCAGAAAACCCTTCTGTATTATTATTTTGTAAGAATTCATGTATTCTTTTCTCTTTGCAGAAAAACAAAAAAAAAAACCAACCAAAAAAAACCAACACAAAACACAGTTTTCATGAGAAAAGAAAATACAGCAATTCACTCCAAGGGTAGGAGACCTTGGAGAAACACTGTGTAAAACAAAATTTCAGGGAGAAAGAACAGAGAGCAGTAGAAGCATAATCAGCCTCCTATTCAAAAATTCTCCTAGTTTGGTTCTGCAGTAGTGAAAAACTTTTAATATAAAACTTTTCTTTCCATTCTTTTTGCAATGAACAGGTAAGAAGAAAGACACTGAAGAGCCTTCCTCCAGTAGGTAGACAGTAACTTTTTTTGCAGATTTAGTCAATGCCATGTGTTTCCAATTCCTTACTGACACCTTAATGAACACAACCTCCCCAAAGGTCAGTCCAGATAAACTGGAGATGATGAGGACCAGTTTGGCAACTAAACAACAGAGAGAAAGAAGATCAATCTTTTAAAAGATTTACACACTTTCATTAATTATCTTCCTAATTTATGTGTATCTGAAGTGAAGAGTAATTCCTCTGAGGCTCCATTTACACAGTCTTGTAACCTCTCACTATGATGGCAATGCCACGTTTCACACATTACAATTATTAAAATGCTGCAAAATTTGGAAGAGTTATTTTGTAGTGGAGTTCACGGAAAAGAAGTGCATTTCATCACTGCCTTACAGACTGTGTTATTTTTTTCCCTTAATTTCTAAGTAGACTTCAGTATTAACATTAACATTCAAAATTCTTCTCAACTCTCCAAGAAAGTCTCTGCCTACCCTAGTCAGCAAGAGTACTCCCAGAGTCAGTAGATTCAATTCTCATACTAGCTGAAAATCTCACTACTTGGAACTCTCTTGACTTGTGCCAGGTTTTCAGTTCCGGTGGGTAAGTTGCTGCGCTAAAGAATCACACACATTTTCTTCTCAGTCATGGTGAGAAGACATGCTCTTTGTAAGTTTGCAATTTTGTCCTGCTGTATACAAATGGCCTTACAAGATGAAAAGGTTTCCTTCTTTATCTTTGTTGACTTTAATAAAGAAATTTCACAGCATTTAGAGCTGAACTATGTCTTTTATCTGGGGGGGGGAGGGAATAACTAAATGATGATTAATTACAATAATACAGTATCTTTTTGAATCTTAGAGCCACATTGCAAGTGGAAGAGATTAATAATGCAAAATGCAGCACATCTACAATTATTATTTTAACAGAACTGAAAGGCTGCAGTATGCAGTAAAATACACACATTTTGTTTCAATAACACTTTGTTAATTTAAAGAACAGTGAAGGATATAATTCAACATCTATACATACTATTTTTCAACTTCAACAAATTTTACTTGCCTGCTAGGAGTGTATATGAGTATATTAGTTACATCATGACATTTGTGGAAAGCTGTTCAACTAGCAGATCTTTTACCCAACCTAAAATAAAAGACAAACTTTCAGGGGTGTTGTAGACCCAAATCCCTTTATTTGTATTTAAAAAAAGAAACAAGAGCATTTCATAGTGTGCTTTTTTTCAAATTTCTCATTAGTACCTATCTAAAATGTATTCTTTATGCATAGTCATATATAAAAATATATAACTAACAACTGATTCACATATGCTGTTGCCTGAATATGTTGTTGCCAAGCAACTGCTATAAAGCATTTTGCACTGCTTGCAAAAATCTGAATGAATGATTCGAAGAGAGATTATTTCTAAAAAAACCAGGAAGAAAACTCACTACTGGAATGACAGGAATAATTCCTTGTGCATTTCAAGGATTTACAGAGAGTGTTCCTTCCATAACTACTGATTTGAGAAAGGAAACTCCTTTGAGTAGGATTCGAAGGGCATTTTACAACAAGGAAATTCATGTTCTATGCATGCGGCTAATGTTCCCGTCTGGACTCTGAACCAAAGCCACTGAAGTTAATGGGTTCCTTTAAATTGACTTCGGGGTCTTCTCATCGGGTCTTTAATGTCCGTCGTAGGACAAAAAGGCCAGACTCGTAAACAAAACAGAAGGCCATCACCTTACAGGAGAGACGAATAAACTCTCAATAAAATTTTACCACCTCACAATATGCAAGTGGATGAGATCAAGTCTACAAACTGTTCTTTGTGTAATCTTCATAGAGCTGAGATGTAATCTCAGTGAGGCTAATGATATTACACACCAGAGTAAAAACAGAAGCATCTATAATCCACTGACAACATGGATGTGATATGCTGTCTGCAAAAGAGAAACTATTTGTCCCTTTAAATAAGTGCCAGCCATTACAAAATTAAGAAGACCTTTGGCTATCAGACCTCTTAAGAATTAAGAGGTGGAAAAGCACATCAAGAAAAGCAGCTGGGAAACACAGCAACTCCAAAGTGCTTACCATAAGCCTGACTCACGGGTTTCTTTAAAAAATAAACATTAGGGTAAAAAATTGTTAGACTTCTTGTCCTTCTTTACGATGGCTGCAATATATTTCTTTCCTGCACAATATTCTTAATCAACAAGAACCAGATGAAAGCTCAAAATGACTGTTCAATCCTTACTGACCAAATCAGAAATCCATATATTTTCCATAAATAATAAAAATAATTAACTTCCAATTCATGTAACTGTAGCAAGAAGTATTGAAAGCAGGAATCGTTGGTATTTTAAATTATAATTTTAGTATTAAGTAGTAAATGTGACTAGCTTCTTTAATGGATTACAGTGTAATCCTTTTAATTCCATATCTCAGATTGTCTTGAGCTCACATCAAAAAGGAACTCCTCTACATGGAAGGAATCTGACATCTAAATCCTGTCAGTCTGGAGTTTTATAAAAAATAAGATAAGTTCACTGTAGATAGGAAGTAAGTTTTGATAGTTTTATTTGAACTCTTTGCATGCTCTGAGATGCAATTCATAGTTTAGGTCATCTGTCAGAGTGCAGTGATAATGGCAATCTTGGTGCTTTCAAACAAGCTGAACAGATTTCCCATAGATAATACAAAATAATGTATGGAAAGGATCTCCATTTCCAGGCTGCACTATTCGCTTGGCCTTTTTCATGTGTCTCATAGAACATGCTCAGAGACAACTCAGAGAAACACAAGAACCTTTACTCTGCTCTCTGTATTCATCATGACAAGCTGGCAAAGCCACTGCCATCAATCAGTGTAATCCCAAACTCAGAACATTCTGCAGATCCCTTTGCTTTCTTCACCCTAAACATATACACAGTATCAATTAAATGGTAGGATTTCGTAAGTCACGTACTGCACTATTTCAAGAGGAACCAAGCTGCAATCAGAGGTTCGTATCCATAGCATTGTTAGTGCTGATTGATTGAAGACAAGAGTTAACAGCAGAAGGAGAGACGTTATGTTCCAGAAAAGGTACCTGTAATGATCTAAACGTGCGATTAAAAATAGGAGATTTTATATGGTAAAGCTTTTCATTTGGTGACTAAGAGCAAGCTGTTATTTATTGCTCAATCAAGACTGACTGGCAGGTACAATTTTCTCTTTGGATAGAAGTATTAGAGCATAAGCTGAACCACTCAGGAAATAATTCTACTCAGTATGCGGAAACATCTAAAAATCAGTATTTATTCACCAACTGAGTGAAAATTTCCATTAGATAGGATTCTTCTGTTCTGTGGCCAAGCTGTGTCAAAAAACCAAAAACAAACAAACAAAAAAGACAAAAACAAGCAAACAGATTATAACTTTGAGGGTTGATATAGGTCAAAGCAAGGCTATCAATGTGACACAATGCTCGTTTTTAATTAGACTTTCTAATGTGACATCAAACTGTTTTTCTTCTAAGAAACTGCACTTCAACGTGGCATGAAATCCTTGCAGCTTAGTTTATTAGGAGGCAACAAAGGGATTCCAATCTGCTACAAGAAAGTTTCAGCCTATGAGCACAGCCAGCACAGTATAAAATTGTGTCATATGAATTTTAATGTGGCACAAGTACGAAAGATTCCAAAAGAACAAAGGCAGCACAGTCCTGTTCCATGCTACACAAATGACCTATTCTGATCTGAACAGCACACCACATTACAATCAAATTTATTTCAAAGGAGGGTCGTACAGGTCAAATGTAATGGCTGCAAGAATGAGGTATTTCCTTTATGTAGTATTAGAGGAAAGAAAAATATCAAACAACACAGGAATGCAAGAGCACTGAGAAGAAAGCCATATTTAAGCTGCAGAGAAACAGATTTTTAAAGGATGTTTTAATTACAGTTATCCTCACTGATTAGAGTTTCTAAGTTTCAAAGATACTTGTGACACCTCAGCAAAGATCTTATGTATAACATGTGACATTGTGTACCGCACAGGCTTTACTATATATTTAGAATTCAAGGCACCATAGAAATATTTTATATACAGCTCATGCTTAACAAAAGTAAGGAGATAGGCTAAGTGGTCTAACAGGCTGGATGTCTCTTTGTGGCCTGATACCTCCATGGCAGAAACCATGAAATTCCCAGCGGAAGCAGACGTCAGGTTCCAATAACAACTGAGAGGCTGGCAAAGCTCCTCATTTTGGTAAACGATCTGAGCCTACACCAAAAGAAGCTACTTTAACAACATAAAGATATCAGAACAATGGGGTGTACTTGAAAATACTGGACTGCCAGAAAATATACAGAAGTCCATTGCGATGTAGATCCAACGGTATGATGATTGATGATGATGGTGAAAAGGCGGCAAAAAGTCGTAATGATGGGGTATCACCAAACAAAAAGTTAAGGGCAAATTCTTGCAGTGCTTCTTGCCATGTATTTACATCAAGAGTTGGGCCTCGTCATTGACTTAAATAACCCTTCTGAACAGAATCACTTACTGATGGCAAAATAGCTCCAAGTCCTGACCACGCGGTTAAGTGGACATCTGTCCACCCACTGTGACTGGAGACGGCACTCACGCAATTATTCCAATTTGCAGATATGTGGGGAGTAGGTCGCCAAGGTAACACGTTCTTAAAGCAAGGTATAGCCATGACTCAGAGTTAAACATGTTATATAACTCATTAATAAAAAAGAAATTAAAAAAACATAAAAAATTAAAAAAATTCATACTGAGTTTCTATTTTCCAAAGTCTAAAACCAATAAAAGGAGGCAATCAGCAGAAGACTTACAACTTGGGGTTTTGAAAGCAAAATTCTTGGAAAATTGAATTCTAAGAGAAAGCTCATCCCGAGTCAAAAGCTGTTATTGGTTGTTTTTTTTAATAAAATGAAATACACTATCTGATTCTGCTCTACAGAATTATGACACTTAGTTTTACCTGAAACTTCGTAGGTTGCATTATATTGAAGTATGTCCCATTTGATTTCCAGCCAGAAGTCCCTCAGTCACAAAACAAGAGAGAATAAAAGCTGCACTGGAAGAATTTCTGTAATGAGTTGGCTACCAGCCTAAAGGTTAGAATTAGTTTGAATGCTCAAGTCTAGCACTAAAATTGGTTATTAGTCACCTCGGCTCTCCAAGTTCTAATCAATCTACTTTTCAGGAGATTCCAAATACTCAAAGAACATAGACCATTATGACCAAAAAAAAAAAGAAAATAAAAAAAAAATCATCAATTTCCTGTGTACAGTAATGAAACATAACCATCAAAAGATACAAGTCTACTTACATATTCCAAAATTATCTTAGCCTTTACTTCCAGAACCCATAGGTATCTTCCCTCCTTTCACTATTTTTTGGAGGTTAAAAATATTCAGTTGTTAACAGACAATTATATCCCTGAAAACTGATGTATTCACCCACATTATGACAGATCTAGTGTAATTCATTAAGGTTTGGACTTGGAGATAGGCATAAGGGAGAAAAATACAAACCCTGAACGTTTCACTTGGTGAATAAAAACTGCATTAATTTAGAGATTCAGTCACAAGAATCCAATTAGCTATGGATATATACACACATATTCATACCTTTCAACCATCACACTCATTTGAATTTTGATGCTGTTTTCCATAAAATATAATCCATTTTACATTGTACTTAATAGATTTATTCAGATGTGCATCCCCATATGTCATATTTAAGCTTATACTACCACCTGCCTGAGGCTGTGTAGTCTGAATTGTCATCCCCACACACCTCTTCAGCAGAAAATCCTCCATAGATACTGTATGAACTGTTTCACTTCTGCTTAGTGCAGAAGTACAATAACCATTCAAACCATGAATAACATCCACTCCAAGAAAATGCAGTTATATGTGTCATCTCCCCTCCCCCCCCAAAAAAATCAGATTGTCATCAAAACAAAATAGACAAGCTACTTAAGATATAATGCAACGAAACATGCCTGTCTCTACAATGTCATTTTCACAAGTCAGCAAGTATCATCCAAGATTACTGTAATATAAACTCTACATTTGTTGCATATATGCCATACACATAGGTATAATAACGTTCCCATATGCAGACATATGCATATACATAATTTCACACTTAAAGGACTCTGAGATACCTTCAAATACAGATTTGCAAATCAAATAGATTAACTCTGCCTCCAACTACCAACATCAAGGCAATGTGATACCACCACCTCACTGCTTTGTGCTGGTCCCCTCTAATAACACTGCTGAGCCGGGGAAAAGCTGATGAGCAAAGGCTAAGCAGAGGACTGCCAGAAACAAACTGAGGCTTATAAATTGCTTCTTCAGATAGACTAATACTTGACTGATGCACCAAGTGACTCTGGGGTTGCAAAATCATTCATAAGAGCATCCATTCTCTTCAGATTTACACCATCTCTTAAAAATCTGGAGTTGGTGCTATTAAGGATTCGGACCAAACTCTTCCGTACTGTCTTAAAATGAACAACCCTACCGAGGCAGCAAAGTGCTCCAAAGGTCAATTTATGATTAGTCTCCCACCATCCTGCACAATGTGTCTGCAAGCAAACCACAGCATCTGGGGGAAAGGGAGGAGAAGGAGGAGGAGATAAATATTAGCACTGTGATAAGCTCGCAGAGCACGACTTGAAGGAGGGCAGATTTCACATGGTCCCTGCCCTCTAGGTTTCAAGGAAGCAGGGAGAGGCAGCCCACCTTTCTGGAGGGGAGAGCAGGGAGGGATCCTGCGCTTTCTTGCACACCTAGAGGAAAAACCAAGGCTGGACCCAAAGAAGAACCCCAGTTCTCTTCAGAGCCCCAGACAGTCTTAGTCTCAAGCCCATAAAGACTCCCATCTTTTGGGATTATTGGCAACGGCAGCAGCTGCACAAACCAGCAGAGGCCTTGGAGCTTCCAGCTCCCCTGAGCCTTCTTGTTCTCACACGCACAAAGGGTAGGGGAAAGCCTAAACTGGTAAGTCCCGGGACTGTCTGAAGTTTAGGAAATCCTGGCCCCTGCACACGCTCTACTCCAACTTCACTGCCTTTTCAAGGCTTGCTGTAGCCCATCAGGGAGAGTGCCCACGGCCAATCTGGTAACACGGGGTTACCTTCGGTTTCCCAGAGCATCCCGGTGGGCACTGATGCCGAACACCCCCCAGCTAAGAGGCCACCCCTAGTTCTGATCAGTGTCAGCGTCTGCATCTGCCTTTCGGCCCGTGTGTCTGTCCACTCCCGTCCTTTTCTCCCCGCCTGTCCCCCGGCCCTCCGCAGGCTCCCCTTCCCCAGCCCCCATCCGCAGCACCCCCCACGCCCTCGAGCACCAGCCCCTCCCCCCGTTTTTCTCAATTACTAGCTGGCTGCTCTGGTACAAGTCTCCAATATTTTCAGACCTTACCCTGACAGAGGACAACCCTTTCCCAAAAAGTGAGAGGGAGGGAGAACCTGCGCACAAAGTTTTCACAGCCCCTGCCTGCGCTTTCCTCCCTCCGGTCAAGCCCCCGCCGGAGGCAGCAGATGAGAGGCGGGCAGGCGGAGGAACCCTCCGGGGGGGTGTCTGCCCAGGCCTGGGCTCTGGGACTCGGGAGGGGACGGAGGGACGGGGCGAAGCTTTGCGCGGACAGTGCCCCTGGCAGGCGCTCGCTGAGAAAGAAGGGAAGAGCGGCGCGTTCCCGGAGAGGTAGAGGGGAGAAGCCGACTCCCTCCGAGGCGCAATGGCAGCGCATCCCCACCGACCCCTACAGAGAAGGGAGCAAAGTCCGAGCAGCGGCAGCTGCAGCAGCAGGTCGCCGCGCCCCACGCTGGCGGCCCCGGCCCGGGGCACCGCCGCCCCCCAGGTCGGCAAGGCGGCCGGCAGCGCCTCGCCCTCACCCCGGGCAGGGCCGGCAAAGGGAGAGCTCACTCACCCCCAGCTTCCTGCTGCGGATTTTCACGTAGCCCTGCTTGACTATATCGTTAAAGTTAGAGGCCATGGCCAGCGCTGCCTGCTTCCTCCCCTCCGCGACCGGAGTCCTCCTCGTCCGCCGCCGCCGCCTCCTCCTCCTCCTCCTCCTCCCCCGGGCCCTCCCGGGTGCCGCCGGCCGCCGGCTCGCGAGGCGCCTCTGGCATCCAGGCAGCGGCAGGCGCCGCGCTTCGCTCCGCGTTTCTCCCGCGGCCGCTCCGCACCACCCCAGGGGGCGGGTAGCGGCCGCTTCGCTCTTCCGCCGGCCCTTCGCTTCCCCGCCCCGGCCGCCGGCTCCGTTCGACCCGGCTCCGCTCCACCCGGCGGCAGCTCCGCGGCTGCCCGCGCCTACGGCCGGGGGGAGGCGGGCGGGGCGGGAGAACCCCGCCGCGCCC
>WTSP01020369.1:0-19996 GCA_025331215.1 Actenoides lindsayi
GGGAGGGAGAGGGAGGGGGGTGATCGCTCCCGTCAGTGACTCTCCCCTCCCCCTCCCCGCTGTGCCCGCAGCTCCCGAGAAGCCCGTGAAACAAGAGGAAATGGCTGCCTTAGACGTGGACAGCAGCAGCCACAGCGAGTATCTCCAGCACGGCAACGGCGCCGCCTCGGCCTCCGCCGGGGCGGCCGCCCCCCAGGTAAGCGCAGGCCCGGCCGGGCCCCTTCCCCCCCTCCCCCGGGTGACACGTTGTGAGCGGGTGCGGGAGCCGGTGCCGCCGCCGCCGCTTCCTGTGTGCGCGTCTGCGAGGAGCCCGGTCGCTGTCCCGCACTAACCGCCACCCACTTTCTCTCCCTGAACCCGCCCACTGTGGGTAGGACGCTCAGCCGTCACCGCTCGCTCTGCTGGCGGCCACCTGCAGCAAGATCGGCCCGCCGTCGCCGGAGGAGGATGAGGCCGCCGCCGCCGCCGCTGCCTCTCACTCTGCCGGAGCGGTGAGTGCCCGCCCCGCCGCTCTCGCACGGCCTGCCGGGGGGAGAGACAGCACAGCCAGCCAGCCCGCCCGCCCGGGGGGAGGGACGGGACACACGGCACTGCCCGCCCGGGGGGAGGGACGATAGCAGGGCCGACCTGCCAGGAGAGGGGTCCCCGGGCTCCCCTGCCTCTCCAGGAGGAGCCGGGCTCCCGGGAGGAGGAGGGAGCCCGACTGCCCCCTCCCCCGCCATTGGGAGCGGCGCCTTCATTTACTTTCAAAAACGGGGGGAGGCGGGAAACCTCCCTCCCCCGGCCTTGGCACCGGAGCGGTTCGCTCGGCACCCGGCGAGGCATCTCACCTCCACCTGAGAGCACCCCCGGTATCGTCTCCCGAGCTGTCAGCCGGGAACCGCTCACACAGGCGGGAACACAAAATGAAGGCTGGCTGTAGGAAAGGATGCAGTTAGAAGTAAAATGGCTGTTTAGAAGCGAACGCGGCGGTGGAAAGCTGCTTCCTGTATCGACGTTGTTTTTTCTAGGTGCAGTTATCGTGCAGTCCCTCGTGTTGCAAACCAAATTTCTGTCCTTATCTCTCATGCGCTGTCGGCTCTAAAAGGAGCCTTCGTGACCTTGGGACCTTGTGTGATGAGAGGGATTTTGCAGGCTAGAAATGTATTCTTGTTGAAGCTAGTTTAACAGTCTCCATAACAAAAGCCTGAAGGAAACTCACGTGCTCCTTAATTGATCTGCCTAAACTCTGTTGCTGACATACGAGCTAAAAGAGATGGCACGTTTCTGTATAACTGATACCTAAAAATATCAGTATATTAAAAGGGTGTTTAAAAACACCTTTTAAAATATGATTAAGTCTTTTTGGCTTTAGTCCTTGGGAAATGACATAAATTACCTCTACATTTCCTTATATATATATATACATACATATTTTAATTTTTTTAACGTTTTAAAAAATAAAAAAAAACCCCTCCTTTGCTTTCAAAGCAAGTATTGTTTTTTAAACTTGCTCTACAGCCTTGTATGGCTTTAGGATTTGGCACATAGGAAGAAAAACAGCATTGAACTGGTGGACAAAGTGGCTTTGGCAAGCTTTTAAGAAATGTCAAAATGTTAATGATGATGTTTACTAAATACTTGAGTCCTAAACTTTAGAATACTTTTCATCTATAAGTTTCAGCTTACTTTACGTAAAGGGAAGCTGAAGCAAAATAGTTTTCTGAGGTTACGTGGCATGTTTCAGACTAATGACAGAGCTCAAAAATGTATTAAGATTCTGGCCCCCTTTCAAGTGTCCTTTCTGATGAACCTGTTTATTAAGTAGCACATTTTTAAAAATCTTTCTAGATGTTAAGTGCCTGATACCTCTAAGATTTGTTTTGTAATACCAGATATGTAGAGTGCTGAAAATGTTGGATCTGTCTCTTGCATAAACTTACATATTGAAAAATGAATCCTGCTTAAACGATGCTGCTTTCCTACATCCCCTTGAAGGTTGTTCTCATTGTAAAGCTGGAGTTGTGCATCTTGAGAATGGATTGATCACTTAGCATGAGCAGGGCTAGGGCTGACAGGGTACTGGAGTGCTAGTTCAGGACGAGTGGTTCCTGATAGTTCAAAGTGGGCAAAGCAATAGTCCTTCTTTATTCCTGTTAAATTAATCTTTTATTATGTTATGAATACAGGGCTTTTTAGGGCAAGGCGGAAGCAATTCAAAAGAAGCCAAAGTCTTAGTTTAACTATGAATTTAAACTCACTCACTGCTTTTCATACATGCAGATAGGCCCCTCCTACATACTGCTGTGAGTTAGGTTATAGCGTTCTGGTAATTTTTATATTCCTACAACATAGCTTTTGAATGATTCAGAGTATTTTGGGTGGAAACTAAATATAAATTGGAGGAGATATCTACAGTAGCTGAACTCGACACTGGAGTTAATTGAGATGACCTTAATAGAGGGAGGGGAGGGACTAAAGTCCCTAATTTATATTCTTTGTGAAAAAACAGGATGCCAAAAAGGGATTTAGTGCAGTAAAGATTTTTTTTTGGTTCTCTGAGTGTATGTTACTGGGGGATATAAGAAGGAGGGGAGGAGCTAAAAAGGCTTAAATGGTAGGTGCCTCATAACTCATATGGAAAATGAAGTCTGTATGCATGGATGCAGACATATTGTCTGCCTGGAGTTTGTGATGCTCGTCCTTTTCCCAGGAGTATAGATGAATCAGTTTGGTATCTCTGTATGGGCGATGATGCCTAATGTAGTGATGAGGAGGCAGCCTTTCCCCACTATCTTCTATACCCAGATTGCAGTTCTGACTGCTGAATGTCTGGTAGAACTCTTAAGCTGTACAAATAGACAGTAGAAGTTTCCTTTTAGAAGCATTTGAGGAGCTTGCATATATAAGGATAGCAGTGCTGTGTTTTGGGGATTATTTTGTTAATGTTTTTCTGACATTCGCTTGGTAGGAACTGGCAGGACTGGAGCCACTATACTAGCCAGTTACTGCATGCTGCTTTCCTGGCTGAAATAGTATGCTGCAGCTGCTCCCCAAGAGACCAGCAGTATGATTTAAAGGCAACAGCAACAACAAAACTCCCCATGGGAATGCAGGGAATATTGCGTGTATGGGATTTGGGAAAGAGCTGAAGCAGATGTGATTGCATTTGCTGCGATCTAGTTGGACCAAATGACCTTCAGAGGTCCTTTCAACAGAAATGATTCTGTGATTCTGTGTTGGTATCTGAATCCAAGCCTGCTGTTTGAGTGGACGCCACTTTTATGCCACTGAAAGGATTAGTGTGAAAATAAAAAGACTAAGGAAACTGGCAAATGCTTTGTATGGAAAACAAGTGAAGACGACAGTTGACAGAACTAAACTCAGCTCTCTTTTCCTTTCCATCCTGTCAATGAACTGAGCAGGCTGGCTGTAGTCTACAAGGTTTGCAGCTTGGCCCACGGTTCTGCTTAGACCTATATTTACTTTTGGATATCAAAATACTAGCAGGCAGTACTGCTGATCTCATGTTTGTGCGTTAATGGAGATTGTAGTCTTTCAATTTAGTCTTTGACATCATGACTTATTCTGCCTCTGAGCATCCAACACCAGTGCTTTGTGTTGTGCCGGCTGGTATTTGGTTTTAGTGTAGACGGTCTTGAGTTTGTGGCTTGCCCATGTGAGAATCTTCTCCTTCGTTGCTCTACTGCTGCATCCATGGTTGGTGCAAGTGCTTACCATGGAAACTTTGCTTCAACTATTGCTGCCTGCTGGTATGTGTGAAAGCTGTGCTGGGATGATAAGCACTACTGCCTGACCTAAAATGACAACTCATATGTTTTGACCTCTCTGGATGTCTCCCTCTCTCTTGGGAATTTGAAGTCTGAGAAGTTTTAGTTTGGGTCTTGCTATTTCACTGTTTACCGTTGACTAGTAATTCTACTTTAAACTTTTGTATTTAGAATTCTTTTTCACGTAGTTATAATACTCTAGTTTCATTCCAGTTTAAACATCTGCAAAGATTTTAGCATTAGGTGAAAAGATGCAAACCCAAAGGTGGCATAGACATTCATAGGGGAGAAAACAAAAGAAACAGTCTAAAATTTAGGTCTAACAATGTCTTGATGGTCAGCTGTATGTCGCATGATCAGATCATTGTTTAAGAAGCTACAAAGCTGAGATGACAACCAGTTGTTTATGGTGTCTTACTTCATTGCAATGCAAAGCTAAAGACACTCTCTTGAACTGTTATGCTCCCAAGGGCCATTCTTATGGCCGTGCTGAGCCTGACTGGGATATAGTGCAAGATGGACACGAGTGTGGAGTGGGAGGGCTGGAAGGTGGATGAATTGAGGAAAGTGGCAGGCTGGCTGGGAAAACTGTTTGCTCTGACAGCCGCCAAAGAATGGGAGCTGTCAGAGATGACTGCCCCAATTGTGGTGTGTAGTTGCAAGTAGTGCACTGCAGGCTGCACTGACTCGTTAGACTTCAGAACAAAACAAACCAAATGTCAGAGGGGGAAATGATTTATTTCTGTTGTTGCTTATCAACAATATGAGGAAAACATTTGGAGTTTAATAATTAGAAATGTGGGGAAGATGGGTATCGTTTCTCTGGTCTAGACAAAGTATTTGCTTTTATGTTTTACAAGTAAAGGCTGGAGTGTTACAAGACTGCTCTGGCATATTTTGAGCTTTAGAACTCAGTATTAATGCTTCACAAAACTTTATGAAAATCTGGAATTCCAGTTTGTTTATGCCTCAGAATATTAACCATCTGAGATGCAACTAGCTTAACCTAGTGGAAATAGTAATAGTGCTTATAGGATAGAGAAAATAAAGGCATTTCAAATCTGATGCTTTCCACTAGGCAAAAATATGGATGAATTCTGTGTGTCAGAGTTACCCATGCTTCTCAGTTCTTTGGCCTATATGGTGATTTTGAGGGAGCTTGAAGTTATTCTGACATCCGTTTTCATACAGCTTCCTGATGCTAAGTTTCTGGATGTGAGCAGATGCATCAGAATGTGTTCAGCCACCATAGAAAAGTCTGCCTGAGATTGTCTGGCTTATCTCCGATTTATGTTTTTGCAAAACGGAGTTTAAGGTAGAATGTAGTGCCTAACAGTATGTTTCTCCTGCTGCTTACCTCTTAACATCATATACTTTTTTCATTTTCACATTGGAGTTATGTCTTCCTAGTGCTGGATCAGAACCAAGTGTAGAAATTCTTCTACAGGTGCTTTAATGATGTTCTTAAAAATAAAATTTCTCTTTACAGTTTTATAGAAAGTAAGGAAATAAGTGTTTTAAAATATTTCCATATTTAAAGACAGCATAAACCAAAAAGTTCTTTCTCTGATATTTAAGCATCAGTAAGAAGTGTAAGATTTCATAGAATGGAAAAAAAAGTTTTTTCTTATGTTGTGGAGGAGAGTCTAAAGATTGACTAAAAGCTGTGATAAATAATACTCCCTGCATAACTCCCCTCTACCAAACCAGTTGTTTAATCATCAGAGGTTGTCAGGTTATTTAATTAAGCATCAGTTCCCCTTTGTAAGTCTAGGTTGACTACTTCTGATCCCATTCCCCCCACCAATGTTTTATCTTTTTCAAGGTTATTTGCTCCATTGCATGCCTAAAGGTCAAGTTGAAGTGGACTGGCCTTAGATTTTCTTTCTTGTCATTCTTGATGATTTGGTAGAGCCTTCAGCATGTGAGTTGAAGGCATGAGGAAAAGAACCATTTCACATAAACTTCTATGCAAAATTCTAGTTTGGCATGCAGTTCTGTAGAGATTAATACACATGCCAGGTGCCATTCCTTAATGCTGCAGCTTTCTTGTTTCTGCTTAGGTCAGAGATGTTAATTTAGATAGGTTCTGAACTTGTGCTGGTTAAAAACAAGCTGTTCAAGTTTGGGGTCCAGTTGTCCATCTCAAGCAAAAAGATGGAGACATTTCTTAAATGGGACACAATTAAATTTTATATGTTTTACCAGCTTGTGATGGTATTTTAAAATAACATTTTAAGCAGCCCCAGATAATATTTTTCTCCCTCAAACAGTCTCTGATTCTCTAAATTTTTGATTTGGGCGATTGTATTTCTCTGAATTAAGTGGTTTCATTGGCAGAGGGTGGAAACATCCAACAGAATTAATTTGCCTTAAAAATCAGCTTTGTGTCAGCTGAACCACAGCGACTGATATTGAACATGTTTTTAACCTATGGAAAATACAAGATAGAATGTATTAGCTCATACTTTAATGAAAGAGTTGAAGCAAGTGCATTTTATCTTTTGTTTGTAATGAGCTAAGAATGCACAGATAGTTTACTGTAGCATGGTAAATACAGGGTATTAAACTCATGTATTAGAGCTCTAACTCTTTCATAAAATGACAATTTGGATGAGGCAGTGGCCAATCTTCTTCATTAGGTATGTGATTTTTAAATGTTTAGGAGCTCGTGACTCATTATCTGTCCACCTCTGCTCATTTTGCTGATGCTTTTGCTCCAGGACTAAATGGGGCAAAAGTGACTTTCTGAAAAGTGCAGCAAAAAGCATTCCACAATAAACCAGCACAGACAGACGTTTGGTGGTTCTTTAGCAATAAAATACTGATGGCTAATGGCATGTGTCCAGCTGATCACATTTGACATGTTGAAATGCAGGTGCCTACAACATATTCCAGTTCTTAGAGGGGTGTTTCTCCCCTTACCAGTTTTACTTTGGTGATGGGTGTTTTATTTTTTTCAACCCAAGTCCAATGCCTCAACATGGTTTAGAAGACTTTTTAAAGGTATTCTACCTTCTGTATGCGTGTCTCATACCTCCTTCCACATTTGACTTAATGTTGTTCAATTTGTTTAGAGAAAATAAGAGCAAGACAATGATTAGATTTTTATTTATCATGGCCACTCATTCTTCAGGGATGAGAATTTCTGCTTAGAGAGACCACTTTATTTTACCCACTGTAAATTATATAAGGCTTGTTAAAGAATCAAAAGACAGGCTGAACAGCAATAGTTGCTTCCACTCTTTGGTAGTACTTGACCTTTCTTCAGATGGACTTATCATTTGATTTAAATTATTCCTGTGCCTCGTGCCAGCTACTCTCATTGCTCTGTTCTTGTCTCTTTTCCTTATTTCCTGATACCGCTTCAGTGAATTCCCCATTGCTTCCTGTTCTCCCCTCTATGGCTGAGTTGTGCTAGTGCTAAACTTTCCTCAGATCTTTGTCCCTTCCTCTTGACACAAAGCCTTTGGATTGCAACTGTCCAGCCTTCTCTTAAAGGAGCAGCTTCCAAATAGCTGCTGTGTGAGTATCAGTTGATAAGGAAAAGAACTGTTGCTTTATCTCTACCTTCTAAGTATTTTTGACAGATAGTTGTGAGATAGCAAACTCAATCTGGTCTATTAGGACTGTGCTGTAAAGATCAGTAAGCAAGTCAGTTGCTGGTGTTGCTGCTAGTGCATCAGTGTAGAACTTTGAGTTACTACAACAATGCTTAATTGCTTGAGGATGCAGTGAAAGGTTACTGCTCTTTTTGATATGAAAAGGAGTCCAAGAAGTGTCCTACTAGCTCAGCAGACTTTGAGAAAGGGTATAACAGTCAAGCTTATTATGACAGGTTGATGACCAGCTGAGGTTAGAGCTCATCCTCAAGTACTCTTTACCATACAGGGTTTTTTCATGCTTTAATACTAGTAATTTTGATAGCTGCCAGATAGCTTCTGCAAAGCCTCACCCTCTTTCTGCCCCTCCCTCCTCATGATTCATCTGGTAGTTCCTGATACAGCCAGCTGTAAGAGCAACATGTGAATAACAAGAATTTCATGTACTATGTAGCAGTATCTTCATATCCATGTGCATGGCTACGCTGAACTTCTCCATGGGCTGACAAGTGGCTTTATTGAGCTAAAACCCTTACAGAACAGAATTTGAGGGAATATTTCAGTAGATCATGAAAAGGTGAGGAGAGATGTATGCCCAGTGTGAAAAGGGCAAAGTTACTGACTGGTGATATGGAAATCAACATATGTTTGGAGAGAAGAATAACATAGGTCATTGCCATATGATGAAGGAAAAAGGTTCCCTTTGAACTATTTCTGTTACCTGTTGCATATGAGCAGACATTCTGTTGCATATTAGGTCAGTCCAGTTACTGCTTAAGCATTAAATATTTGCTTGTACATAGTCTCGTATCAGTGAGAAATTGTCAGCCTTGTAATAGTTCCCATTACTTTCTCTTTCTCTCTTGTTCTAACGTACTATCAGCACATTATATTATACATTGCACATATTAAACATATAACGGTTGTATTTTTGCTTTTGATATTTTCTGACTGATGTTTGCCTATGACTTTAAATGGGTCTTTTGATACAGCAGTTAATAAATATTTATATACTAGTGAACTAAGTAGTTAGGAACTTTCTTAGCACCATTTCAGTGAACGGTATCTATGGGTAAACAATACTAAGCACAAGAGCATAAAGCTGATGTGGTAGCAGAGGAAAATGGAAATTTTTGCCTTTTTTCTAGATAAGATTGTGTGATTTGGAATATTGCATTTTTTTTTTTAATGTCATAAATTATAAGCTTGAAAGACTAAAAGATTTAAATATGTTCTTTAAATGAAAGGCTGATCAGTATAAGAGGAAAAGAAAATAATAAAATGGAATTACCTTTTTCTCTTTCTGATCCACGAAGCATTAAGGCTGTGAAGTTAGTTTTGTTCTGGTGATGCTGTATCTATTTACTTACAAATAAACTACCGGAAAGATATTATATGTATCTATCTTTGAGGGGAAAAGAAGGCTAGCGTTCTTTTTTTTATTCACAATTATTATTTGTACAGCTCTTGAGAGGAATTTAGAACCAATGTTTTTGTTTCCTTATTGGGAATGAAACTTGCCGTGCACGGTAAAGCTGTATTTTTAGTGAGTACTCAGAGTATTTTTCCTGTGCCTGTAATCATTTTAGCCTCACAGCTTGGAATAGGATAAGAAAGTGAAACTAGCAAAGTCCCAGCCTACACTGTGGACTAAATTCACTTGGATGCATGCTGCAGGATTCATTCGGGTTGGCTAAGTCTCAATGCCATGTTAGAGAAGAGTAATCTGTGTGCTGTATTTTGCATATCCAGGTTTTATTCTGAAGGAAGTCAGAGTGCAGCATCAGAAGGAAGTTGCGATATGCTCTGGTAGCTTCCCTACCAGGAGTGATCACAGGATCAGTGCAGAAGGATAAACTAAAGCTTTTCTTTGTTCTGAGGATTCTGCCAAAAAGACAAATTTGTTTCACAGAGCTGAATGAGTTGTAAGACAAGTTACTTACATGTTGCTAAACTTTAAGTTATTCTGTTGGTTTACTGTAGTGCCCTAAAACAGATAAGGAGAAACTTAACTATGTCTTTTATAGCGTGATAGTTATTTACAATACCAAGTTACTTGACTACTCAGATCTGTGCTAAACATTGCGGGATGCTGAATCTAATTCTTAATACTCTATTCTGAAAAAGCTTGCTTTTGTAAAGAAAGGTAAGTGCAATTTACCTTTTCTTTACTGAAGAAGAAACAAAAGCATACTGCCATCAATCCTTAGGTTCTTTGATCTGTAACCATCTGGGGGTCTGTTCTGAAATACTGACCTTTTCTATTGTTCCAACATAATGAAGACCTCTTCACACCCCATGCCACCCCCTAAGAAATAGGTGTGATTAATCCAACTCCCATTTCAGTGTAAAAGTCCTTAGTTTAGAGGCCTTCTTCCCTAGTGAAACAGTAACCCAGACAAGCTTATAAATACTAGGACTTTGTATTATGTGTAACTTAACTGAGGCTGTCCAGTCTTCCAACTGTGTGACTAAGTGACCTCTCAATACTCTCCATACTGCTGAGAGTCACAACTTACACATCTATACCATATATAACACAGAGTCAAAAGGCAGTGGAGTCCAGGAGAAAAAGGTGACGCTGGCTTCGCGGCAGTTCCTCCAATTCTGTGTGATAGGTGCCGGGCTAGGTAAAGAGTATAGCTGAGTTGCAGGGTAACCTGGTGATGACAGCTCCAGCAGCCCCTGCCAGCTCCCTTCTTCCCACAGCCAGGGATTTGGATTACCCAGCAGCCCCCACACCAGAATAACCCTGCTGCTGGTCACCTGACGTAGCCATGGCACAGGAGCTGCATTTGACCTGCTCGCGAGCAACATGCAGCTCATGATCCACAGGTTGGTTACCCTGATTTAGGCATTAGTTCACTTACAAAATCTGTATTTCATAGTTCTAATCCAGTTGCTGTTGTTCATATGGGCTGCACTGCATGTTTTCCAGTAGTGTATCAATCTCTATAGTGTTGAATTGCATGACTGTTCTAGCATGTAGTCTGTATATCTCTTGTTTTAATTTTGTCTTTTCTTTTTTCTTTTTATTCAGACAGGAGATTTGGCTTCTGTGCAATTAGCAGGAACTCCAAATAGATGGGAGGTCTTGTCTGCAGCTCCCGCCACTATAAAGGATGAAGCTGGTAATATAGTACAGATTCCAGGTGCTGCCACAGTAACTTCAAGTGGGCAGTATGTCCTTCCTATTCAGAGTTTGCAAAATCAACAAATTTTTTCTGTTGCACCAGGATCAGATTCGTCGAATGGTACAGTGTCTAACGTACAATACCAAGTAATACCCCAGATCCAGACAGCGGATGGTCAGCAGGTTCAGCTTGGCTTTGCAGCCTCTTCTGATAATAGCAGTATAAATCAAGAAACTGGTCAAATTCAGATCATTCCTGGCTCTAATCAAACCATCATTGCCTCTGGAACACCTTCAGCTAATATTCAGAATATCTTATCACAGTCTGGTCAAGTCCAGGTTCAGGGAGTTGCAATTGGTGGTTCGTCTTTCCCTGGCCAAGCACAAGTGGTTGCTAACGTCCCCCTTGGACTGCCAGGAAATATTACTTTTGTACCCATCAACAGCGTTGATCTAGATTCTCTGGGACTTGGCAGTGGTTCTCAAACCATGACAGCAGGCATTAATGCAGATGGGCACTTGATAAATACTGGGCAGGCCATGGATAGTTCAGATACTTCTGAAAGGACTGGTGAGCAAGTTTCTCCTGAAATTACAGAAACCGCCACTGATAATGACTTGTTTGTGCCAACATCATCTTCATCGCAATTGCCCGTTACCATAGACAGTTCAAGTATATTGGAACAAAATGCAAACAACTTGACCACAACTAGTGGTCAAGTTCATAGTTCTGATCTTCAGGGAAATTACATCCAGACATCAGTCTCCGATGACACACAGGCTCAGAATATTCAGGTCTCCACAGCACAGCCAATTGTACAACATATACAGCTTCAAGAGTCTCAGCAGCCAACCAGTCAAGCCCAGATTGTACAAGGTATTGCGCAACAGACAATCCACGGTGTGCAAGCAAGTCAAAGTATATCTCAACAGGCTCTTCAGAATCTTCAACTGCAGCTGAATCCTGGAACTTTTTTAATTCAGGCACAAACAGTGACCCCTTCTGGGCAGATAACGTGGCAAACATTTCAAGTGCAAGGAGTTCAGAATTTGCAGAACTTGCAAATTCAGAATGCACCTGGTCAACAAATAACTCTGACCCCTGTGCAGACTCTCACTCTTGGTCAAGTTGCGGCAGGTGGGGCGTTGACGTCAACTCCAGTTAGTCTAAGCACTGCTCAATTGCCAAATCTACAGACAGTTACAGTAAACTCTATAGATTCTGCTGGCATTCAGCTGCATCAAGGAGAAAATGCTGGCAGTCCTGCAGGTATTTATTTTACTCTTTTTGCAGAAAATAAGTTTTTATTATTGCGTGTGGTTGGTTTAAATGATGATAATTGTGACATTATTGTCTTACTGTGGAAGCCTACAAAATACAGTGGGTTAAACATAGTGACGATAGATTTATTTGAAGCTACTGTTCCATTTGAAACTGTGGTAATGGTAGAATATATTCCCACCTCACTTGTTTTAGTAAAAACTCCTGTAACTCCCAGCTGGTCTTACCAGGTAACAGCGCTTCTAATACAATGTACATGAGTGCTTGTATGTGTTGCCACACAGAAGATCTGCATACTAAATTGAGAAGGGGGAAATCTGACTATTAACTTACCATTTAAGAGCAGCAGTATCATAGCATATCCCATTCTTTCCAGTCCTCAATAGGTGGAATTTTCATGGAAAAATCAAATATATCTGTTGATACCTTTTTTTTTTTCTCTGAAAATTTTCAGACCCCCTGAGGTGCTGTTATTCATCTGCTGTTTTGTTAAATTCATTTCCTACTGATTTAATATCAGCGTTACTGTGAGGTAGAAAATTCATGTAAGCAGAAGTGAAACAAGCATGTAAATACCAAAATGGTGTGCTTTAAGAACATATGTGAATTTCCAGTGCTACTTATTTGCTATATTTTTCAGAATGTACCATTGTTAATGATAAATTTAACAGTGTGTTTTATCTCTGTAAGCAGAGAAGAAGATCTGTTTTCTTAAAATAGGTATTTCTTAATGTGAGAAAAAATAAAACATGCTTGATTACTTTTGGTAAATCTGATACAGTGTATTCCAAATTTCAGGGTGTAGCTACCTAAAAGAAGGAATAAGAAATGACTGAGGCTCGAGACATTTTGCTATCAGAATTCATTTAATCTCATCATTGCGGGGTTGTTCCCAGTCTAGTTATGAGGGGCAGAGTGAGCAGTAGAGAGGCAATTTAGCAGGGGAATGTTGCACAGGGTAGCTTGGAAATTGCTGTTTTACTATAATCATGTGACCCAAGGCTCTGGTTCATTAAGATACTAAAGCATAAATGTTTAACTAATACATACACATTTTGTATTATATGCATGGGTTGGGGTTTTTTTTGTTTTGGTTCATTTGGTTTTGGACGTGGCTTCTGTATTATGGACTTACCAAGGCAAAGTTACCCAGACCCAGATAAGCCTGTTCTTCATTGGCTTGTAGGCAACAGCACCATTTGCTTTTCTGGGCAATCTTGATTCATAAATTTTATATTTCCAGTGACCACAGAAAGTCTTGGTTTGTCTCCATCACACCTTCTTACCTATGAGGACACGGGATGTAGACATTAGTAATAGAAAACGTGTATTATGCATGATAATACAGCTAATCTCAGATGTCAGAATCTAATCCTTGGAAGAAGGTCCCTGCGGCTAATATGAAAGTACAAGGAGGATGAGAACTTCTTTATTTCTGAGATTTATATTTGTTATAGGATCATGTAGCAAATGTTATTGCTTATGGAGTAACACAGCAGAAATTTAAGAAGAAAGATGGAAAGGAAAAGGAGAGGGGAACCAAAAGGAAAACAAACCCAAACACATGAAAAAGAAGTTGAGCCTGCTGTTTGTATTAGGTTTTCTTTTGGTGGTCCTTGAAAGTGTTCTAATGCTGGTTCATGATAAAATGCAAGGGTGTTCCACGAAGCATTCCTTAACTGTATTTTCCTGTGACAAATTTCACATGGGAAGAGAGTAAATGAGATATGTGAAATGTGATTAAATAGGCAGAAACAGCAAATGCATAGCAGAAACTATTGCCTGAAGTGAATAGCTATAAACACCTGGTTATATTAAAGGTAGAGTGAAGATTTATAGTGACAGTTTTCCTACTTGTCTAGGCATAGTAAATGAACTGGAAGGTATTAAAACTGCCATCCCCTAAATTTGGAGGGAATTTAATTGGTCCCTCCTCTATGTTACAAGAAACTCACTTTTCCAGAGTAGCAATCATTGTGAAACTGCTTCTGGCTAACAGAATCAGACTGAATTATCTTGATTGACCTTCATTGTCTTTTCTATATGCATCTGGTATTTTGTCCATATCACAAGTTATCTGAGATAGTATTTTTCAGTGATATTCCTCACCTTCTTAATTTTAACCCCTTACAATATGGTATGACACTCTTTCTTCAGGTCAAAGAATAAATATGCAATTAAAAGCAGGTAATGAAATTATTTTTAAAAATGCAGTCAAAATTACTTCTGATTTGCAAATGAGGAAAAAACAGTTTAGTTTTAAAATGAAAGAGGAAGGTATGTGGAAGGAACAGCAGAATGAGACAAGTTAAAGCTAAAGGGCAAGAGTCCTCTTTTCTGCAAACCACTAACAAGCTTTGAAGCAAGATAAGAAGGGTTTCCTTGTGTTTTCTCTGCCCAGTCCGGATAGTGCACTTCCTTCCATAACACATAGTTGGGCTGTACTTTCTGTTTTCGTTTAGCAAAATGTTTCTACCAGAGGCAAAAGTAAAAAGAACATAGTCCTAATCTTGGGTCAGAGATGGTTGGTAACTATCTGAAGTCCAAATAACATAGATTGTTCTGTTAGGGGTGTAGCTGTGAAAACTGGGTGTTTGGTTACAGATTCTGGTAGCTACAGCCCATTGTGTGAGAATTGTTCTTCCCAGCTTCACTTCCCAGGTAAGCAGCAGAGGACATCTTTACTGTTCTCATCAGTGTGTGAGAGGAAAAAATGTTTTTACCTAGGTCCTCCATTTGGTTTATTAATGGAAAGTCATCACAACCCTAATAAGAAGTTAATAGTTTTGTCCAGTAAAAGTACAGTTTTCTTTGAAAAATGTCCAGTAATTGTGCTTCTATAATGTCCACTTTATGAGGCACACATACACAGAGACTTCCATTGCACTGAATTTGTTCTGAAAAGTCTTGACTGAGCTTCTTCTATCTTAGACTCTTTATTAGAGCTCATATTACTCCTCATTGTGCTTAGTGTTCTCTTGCAGTGGAGAAGTGGAGGGTATTGGTTAGTCATAGCTGAAACTTTCTTCAGCATTGCTTTTCAAAATATAAAGCTGTATCAAATAGTATCTATGTGTTAAACACTGGCAGAGATATCTTTATCATCTGTATTCTGGCTTCAGTCATCTGGTCTTGAGAGGAAGTTAAACCCGAGAAAGCTCTCTAGTAGTCTCCTCCTTTCGTTGGCAGTTTGTAATAAAATACTGTATTGTGTGTGACAAAAAGACACAAAGAGCTATTACACGCACGGTTTCCATTGCTCTTTAGCAACTTACCTGTTCAATAAAGGTACTTAGTTTTATAAGCATGTTTATAGATTTCTTCTTCAAACATTTCATATAAAGTAGCATTCCATTTTGGAAAAATGCAGCTACGGAATTGTTCCAACTTTGTTTTCATGTTTCTGGTCCTGTAAGTTTTGTCAGTTTGAAAGAATTTTTAAATTAATGGATTATTTTTCCCCTAAAGCCATTGTCCTGACAAAGGAGACTTAACAGTGTTAATCAAAATCTAATGATAATAGTGTGTCAGCTAATTTATTGATGTACTAAATCACATTTTGGATTGGTTATTTCATGAATAGGAAAAGTTAAAAATAGGAAAAAGGCAGTTTTACCCATTCTTATCTAGGTTGGTTAACTTTTTATAAGATGCTGCATGCTGGGCTGTTTTTGGTTGTTTGGGGTTTTTTTGGGGTGTTTTTGGTTTGGGTTCTTTTGTGTTTGTTTGTTTTTTTGGTACTTTGGCTATTCCAATAGCATTTGAAGAAACTAGGAAGTAGCCTGAAAGAAAGTAGCATTGGCTTGAGAAGAGACTTTGCTGCTTGTCAACCCAGGCACACTCAGATGGAAGATTAATTTATTTAAAAATAAAAAAAACCCTACAAGCAGTTTTCCAGAATGGAATAAAGCCAAAGGGATTCCTTTCAAGAGCTGAGTTGAAGTACGACTGCAAAACTAAGGTCGTCATTTCTACATCTTTTTTCCCAGCTCCTCCTCTACAGGAGTATACACAGCTACAGGTACTTAACTCACATGCCTGCTGCCACTGAAGCTTACAATCATGCCTGTTGATCAACTTAGACCAGTTGATAGAGAATGGGAGTGGTTGGCTATTTGTGCTGGGGCCTTAGTTCCGTTCCTGCCAGAACCTGAAGTCTTTATCATGCTGGAGTAATTTAGCTACATTTGGCCAAAATATTGGCTGACAATTTTCAAGGTAAATAGTTGCCCAAGTGGCAGCTTTCTTTCATCTGCTAGTATCCTGTGGGGTTTTGGTCTAACATCTGTTAGGTAAAATAGTCTTAACCCTCAAACAAACAAGATTAAAAATTGAATATCTACAGTTTTACTTGCAGGGCTGGTTGTTTCAGTGTTTTAATACTTCTGGTGAAGTAGTGCAGAATGCTACCTAAAGCATAACTTTCTTGTGGCATCTAGATATTTATAAAAAGTTTTGACTGCTTTTCAGTGTTTCACAACTTATTTTCTCTTTGTTTTTAAGTTCCAGTTTTTAACCTTATTCATTTGACTTCTAGTTATGCAGTTTTTCTAAGGCATTCTTTATACCAGGCTTTTGAGAGAAGGGCATGGTGTTGTTATGAAATTGAATCTGATTATTAAAAAAAATGTTGAAATACATGAAGTAAACTGAAGAAATTACGTTAAGTAAATTTTTCCCTCTGACAGCATTGGTTTTGGGCTATCCCATTTACATTTGAGGCATTTAGTTTGCATGTTGGAAAATTGAAATAGTTAGAAACAACTCCCCCACTGTTTGATGTGAAAAAATAAGTTGGAAACTGTCAAATTTAAATTAGTGCAGAAATTAGAGCTATTTATGTACCAATCTTGTGTAAATAGTTTGCTTTCAGCATGCTTAAATTACCTTCCTTATTTTTTCATCATTCTCAAAGGAAATCAATGAATTGTGGAAGAATTAGATGATCATGCTAGTATATGTTTCACAATCTTGCTTATAACAGCATATAGTAAATTATCCCACTTCAAATGTAAGAAAGTTTGGATAACTTTAGTTAGACATTTTATTTTATTATTTTTTTTTATTCTTTTTAAATGCAGTATCTACTGCTGTGGAATAGAATTGCATTTTTTCCTCAAATTCTTGCAAAGATGGAATTGTCACATCCTTTCTTTGTGTTTGTACTTCATGTGTTCTTCTCTGTGTTCCAAAACAACTCAGAGTCTCATTCGGTTTCTTACAGCCCATGGTGGTAACGTGAAACTTTGTCATATGTATGTTACTCTTAAGTGTATATTCTGTCATGTATACTGAGTGTCTGCTGATGCAACTTAGATTCTCAAGCTTAAGGAGGTTAGCCTGAGTTATCTTAGGCTCAGATAGTCTCAGGATGTTCACAAAAGAATATATTACCAGAAACTGGGTACTCATGCCTTTTTTGTTTTTCAAATACCCTTTTTACAAGATACTCCTAAAGCAAAAGGAAAGGTCTTACACCTATGGGGATGTATGGCAAGTATCCATGAAGTGAAAGAGGCAAAGAATTTTATTTCCAGTACTGCTTCTACTTAAAAAGAAGGCCTGCAAGCTCATCTTCTGTCTTTTTGCAGTCTCAGCACGTTAGGTCCATTGTTTCAGGTTCTGTGCAGTTTTCTTGCCTTTTGAACCTCCTGGCAGGATCACATACTTTGGTTCTGATCTCTCAAGTTAACTTGTCAGTGCTTACAGCTCATAAAAAGTAGCTGAAGTTTCTACCAAGGACAATGGCAGTCTTTTCATAGTGCCAGGAATGCTCACCAGGATCCTAGCTGTGATTACCCTCTTGAAGATAAAGCTGGGTTGTAGATGGGTTGTCTTTCACTGCTTGTAGATGACACATTTTTTCAAAAGGTAGTAATTTCTAAAGAGAAAAGCCGGGAAAAAAATACATATTGTCATTGACATGTCCTCATTATCGTACAGAAATGATAGTTCTCAGTCTGCACTTAAACTTTGTGCCAGTTTTTAATCCATGTATTCCACATATGTTTTGCACTTACTTTTTCTTAATCAAAAGGTTTTACCATATCCTGCTAAGTCACTTGCTGTGCCTAACTCTCAAGTATATTGTATCAACAGTGGTGTCATCATTGATGGAAAAAAATATAAAATTACTTTTTAATCTAATTGTGCCCATAATTCCATTTTGAGGGGCATTAATTCTTTCCCTGCTCCTTTTGAGTCTTTTTTTTTTTTTTTTTTTACCCTTTTCCAGTATTATCACAGCACCAGCTTTTTTCTAGCCCACAGGAGCAACCGTCAAAGGCTTGCAGCATTAAAGCTGCAGAGAGCTCTTCAGCCTTCCCTTTAAATTATGGAATGAAAATTATCCTAATCTATTGATTTATTGTTTATTTCAGTAGCTATTTTTACATCTTCATGACTTACTGTTAGTGGGAAGCTTTTCATTCTCATCTAGTGATAGGACCATTATTTGGCTTTTACCAAAATACAGAACAGAAATACTTACTGAACATTCTGCCTTCCTGAATTACTGCTGACAATTCTGTTGTTTGACATTATCAGCATCTAGCAGTCTAATACTCTTTTATGTAGGAATACTTAACCTCGCTGGTCACCATTCTCTCTGTCGTCCTGCTTTCCTTACCTATTTCTGCAGTTCCTGGCTGCTTCTGTATCAAGCATGATTAACTCTTCTTCCCCCTTTCTAGTTATCCCCTCTTATATTTTCAACTATGGGAAAAAAGGAAAAAATAAGGGCATGCTGCAGCAGGCATTACTGTCCATAAGAATCCAAAATCTTGAGGATCTGTAGACAACACATCTCAAAGAACTGCAGTTACTGTAGGGTAAGTAACTGTTCTTTGATGCATAATATGTGTTGTGGTAGCACTGGCTTGAATACTTTCATGATTCAACTTTTTAAATAATTGGCTTGGAAATAGAGAATGTGGCATTTCTTAAAAAAAAAATCTATATCTCTATTTTAAATTATTTTGCTGGTACTGCTTAAATATTCAGTACTGTGAGGTCCTGCTCTTGGATGTCCGTTGTTTTCCTCAGAAACTTAAAATCTGATTTAGAGCTACTGAAAATAGATGAGTCTTTCTTTGGAGTTGAGGTTCACAGGTGTTTCAAGATGATGTTCTGCAGTGTATCTTCTGTTGCCTTGTAATCTATTACATAATAAAAATGCCTGGATTCACAGTTAAGTTTTTGGGGGCAAGTCAGAGTAGCGGTCGTTAACCTTGTTGAGTTTCCTGTCTGAAAGACTCATACAGCTGGCCATCTAATAGGGAGAGTTTAATTTAGATTCGTGGAATGATAGAACCGTTTAAGTTGGAAAAGATGTTTAAGATCATCAAGAGTGTTTATACAGTTTAGTTTAGGAAGTTCAGTTTATCATGGAATCACAGAATGGTTTGAGTTGGAAGGGACTTTAAAGATCATTGAGTTCCAATCCCCCTGCCATGGTCAGAGATACCTTTAGACGGGAATGAACAAGGACAGTGTCTTCAGAAATTTGAACATTTTTATTAAAACTTCCTTGCTTCCGGAGATTAAGGCAAGATGAGTCAACATACTGAGGCAATGGTCGTTGCACTATAGAGAAAATTGAAACCAAAATTGACAAGCAGACGGAAAGGAGATGGGAATTCACATCTGTTAGGAGGAGTGGGAAAAGAAGCATCTCTTTGGAAAAATAAAGGAATTAACATGACTGATTCCAAGATGTTGAAGCTGCAGTCAGTCAATTTGTGATGCTGGGAGGAAATTGGTGTGAAGGTATGTGCAGTGGTGTTGCAAATCTGTTTTTGGTTGAAATGCCGTATTTCTGCTTTTTTTGTTCAGGAACTTGTAAAGTAAAAAGCTTTAGTTGAGTAAAAGTCGGGGTGGATTTCAGAATCTAGGAAAAGCAGCTGAACTTTACCTGCTTCATATTGTAGCCTGCTCAGGGCTTTTTGTGACTATGAAATCACAGAATCATAGAATGTTTTGTGTTGGAAAGGACCTTAAAGATCATCTAGTTCCAGGCCCCCTGCTATGGGCAGGGACACCTCTGACTAGACCAGATTCTGCCAGGCCCCACCCAACCTGGTCCTGAACACATCCAGTGACGGAGCATCCACAACTTCTAATAATTTCTAATCTAAATCTACCCTTTTCCAGTTTGAAGCCATTACTCCTTGTCCTATCACTACAAGCACTTGTAAAACGTCCCTCTGTC
>WTSP01020369.1:20096-33478 GCA_025331215.1 Actenoides lindsayi
CCCCCCCCCCCCCCAGCTACCTCTCCAGGCTGAACAGCCCCAACTCTCTCAGCCTGTCCTTGTGGGAGAGGTGTTCTAGCCCTCTGATCATCCTCGTGGCTCTCCTCTGGACCCACTCCAACAGGTCCATTTACATTAGCACAGAAACAGTTCTCTTTAGCTGATAAGTGTTCAACCACTATTCTAAGTAGGTAGCATATATAGGTACAGTATGAACTATTACATCCATGTTTAATTAAATTCATATGAATATGAATCTTAGGTAGCAGTGAGATAGTTAATGTTTGATATTGTTAACATAATACTAATTCTTCTCAAAAATTGTTATGTCTGTGTTATCCAAGGGCTAGCCTGTAGAAATGCTCGTGTTAACTTTTAGCTGAGAAGAAAAATCAGCCGAGTACATAACTTCGATTACTTCATAACT
The DNA here is from genome assembly GCA_025331215.1 of Actenoides lindsayi. NCBI lineage: Eukaryota > Metazoa > Chordata > Aves > Coraciiformes > Alcedinidae > Actenoides > Actenoides lindsayi. The sequence goes on from WTSP01020369.1 coordinate 20,524, forward strand.
GAAATATAACTCTCACAAGCTTTGGTATTTATGTTATTTTATAACTATAAATTTCAACTTTTTGGCCTAAACCAGCAAATTATTTTTTTATTAACCACACAAAGAGGATGTGTTATCTGACTGAAGTGAGTTGATGCATACAAGAATATAGCATGAAATGGTTTATTACTTCATATCTCCTTGATATCATGGAATCATAGAATGGTAGAGATTGGAAGGGACCTCTGGAGATCAATGAGTACAACTCCCCAGCCAGAGGAGGATCACCCGGTGCAGGCTACACAGGAACATATCCAGGCAGGTTTTGAAAGTCTCTAGAGAAGGAGACTCCACAGCCTCTCTTGAGCAGTCTGTTCTGGTGCTTACTACCTTAGGAACAAAATTGTACACCAAGATCCCAATTTCTATCCTTTACAGGAAAGCAAAACCAAAACCAAATCTAGCTTACTAGATACCAAGAACAACTTGAACAGAATATATGGTTTTCAGAATCTGTAGGCAGTTTGAAGCACTATCTTTGTCTGCATTTCCTCTTCATGCTTACCTAGTACTAGGTCTTGAATTTAATTAAGAAGGAAGGGCATATAGATATTTGAAAGCATGAAAATAAAATAGTAGTAAAGAAAATGTAACTTTCATTTAGTCTGTGTTTAACTGGTAGAAAACAAAAGTTGACTCAGATTTACTGGTGTTTTCATCAGCTTGTCATGACTTTAGGGGTTATGTCATTTTATAGACCAAGTTTTTTTGCACAGAAGACCAGTGTAAAATCTAGTGTCTGTCAGTTGAGACTGAATTAGGATGGAGAACATTCAGAGGAACACCAAGGGAGAAATGCAGAGTTGTTGCTATCTGTATGAATTTGCATATGAATCTCCCGTGCCATTGCATTGGAGAAGATTCATCTTATACACTTCTCTGTTGGTTGCCCCTTCTACTCCTTCAATTTCCTACTGTTGTCTAAATTACAGTAGCACCCCTCCCTCCCCCCCAAAAATAGTGATGGAATTTTCCCTCATCTCTTACAATGTAAAACCTACTCGGAGGGCAACAGACTTACGCATTCTAAGGTCCTTGTTAAGGCAGATTTGCTATGGGGTTCGATACAGTCCACTCCCTGCTATAGTACATCCTGGAGAGGCTAAAACACTTCACCTTTTGATATTTCTTTTAATTTTGTTTTATTTGAAGTGTAATCTATAGAAGTATTAAATAGTCCTGTCTGTAAATGTCCGGTTTACATTGTACTACTTTGCATGCTTGGAGTAGAAGATGGGAGATTATTTTCTCCAGTATCTTCAACTTTTAGGAGTGTTTTTTTCTGTCCTTTTTTTTTCGTCCAAATCATTTTCTCATTTATACCTCCATCATTACAAAACTACTATGAGCCCTTGTGCTGTTGCAATAGTGGTGGTCATTGGGAGGGACAGGGAATAGAGAGATACTGATGAAGAAGGTGGAAGGAATTCATAATGCAAGTTTGTTGAGTGGAACAAACATTGCATGACTTGAAGGTATAAAGGCCTGCATACTGGTGTGCAGTAGTAGACGTTCTGGACCTGTTTCTATGGCTAGATGTATCTCTCTTATTAGAGTGTGACTTTGGGATGTCAATTTAACAGGAGAAATCATATGTTACATGGAATGTTTGACTTCAGTAGTGGAGCTGGGTCTTGGGAGCACAGATCAATACCCTAATTTGATCCATTCCTCTTTGCTATGACATGTTGATATCTCTTCTGAAGTATGGTGATACAATGCTAACTGGATTCAGCTGCTGACTTTACAAACTCACTATCTGCCAGTGTCTAAAGTTAGTAAGATCATAGTGAAATTATCTTCTTAATACAGTGTTTTATTTTATTAACATTATTTTAATTCATTAAATATAACCAGAACTTATAGACCGTATGTTTTGTGGAACATTTTATTGGTAAAATAATTTTGAGTATGGTGCATAACGTGTCTAGGGCTAAAGAACTGCTTGGAAGCTTGAATTGGCCTGTACTGGCAGCCTTACCACTTTGCTGTATTTAAATTCCTGCTATGTCCCTTATTGCATAAGAGCAAATCAGGCTTGTGCCTTTTTCTAAAGTTGCTGTAAGTGAATATATTAGTATATTTAATAGTATCCAGTTTGAAAGATTAATTCTATAAGCTCTTTGTAGGTTGTGTAGTGTTTTAGTCCTTACTTATGTAGAATGAATTTTATTTATAGCAGCATGTATATCAAAATTATTACAGATAATAAAATTATTTCATAAGTAAATCTCAGAAAATGACCTAATTTGGTAGGAGGGATAGTTTGGTGGCTAATGCAGAAAACTAGAAGTCACCACAGAGGTTTCCTACATCTTTCTTGACGTGAAAGATACTGCTTACATTGCTGTCTGAAGTTGTGACCTTCTTAGGGTAACAGTGAAGCTTGGTGTGCAGGTAACTTTGGACAGGCTTACCACAGAAGGTCTGCTGGATGTTACCACATGCATGGAGAGTCAGCAAAAGTGAGTGTGTTGGCTCCTGGATTCCCATAGCTCAGCACGTGTCATATTCATGCAAACTTAATTTTTAGCATTGACTTTTGCAGCCAAACCGGATAAATATCCTAGACTTTACTGTTTCTGACCTGAAGTTCTCTTCCTAATGCAGTGGTTTCCTAGAGAATTATTTTAACTTGAGTTGCATCAGTGATGTAGTTCACAGCACAGTGCTGCAAATGGTTATACATGTGCAAGTAAACTGTGGTGTCGGGAAAGACTGGAATGAGACTATTGGCACGAAGAAAATTTTTGTGTGTAGCTACATCCTTTGTCTCTAAACAGATGAATGCTGGAGATGATCCAGAAAGTAGACCAGGTAACTCTTACTCTACATGTTTTATCATTTCCTTCCTGATCTCTGCTGGGATAGGGTGCTGTTTGTGATTTGACCCAGTACAGTTTTTCTTACGTTTTATCATGCAGTCTGTGCAGCTTTGTCTTCATTATACAGATGATGGCTGATGCACTGACTCCCAGAAGGAATTTAGAGTGGCCACAGTGCTCAGTTAAGGTTTCAGGGTTTGAGTGGGTTTTGAGTTCAGGATAATCTACATCACTGTGTTTGTCCTGCAGAGAAAACAGTCTATTAAATACATCTAGAAAGACACACAGCTTTTAGTTTGAAATTTTAACAAAAGAAAAACAGTTTTTTAAATGGTGGTTTGCTTATTAGTTTGTGCTAGTGGCCAATCATTTTCACTGAACAAAACCCTACGAAGTAAACTATTCTGCTGAACCAAAGAAGGGGCTGGGGTTCATCTTTCTCAAATGATTTTATAGAAACTGTCTTTTTTAAAACACAGACTTTCAGCTCACTGGAAATCCAGAATCGTGTCTGAGAGGAAAAATGGTCCTATTAAAATGTAAATTAAAATAGTTGCTGTTTCACAGTGTACTATAATACTGTAATTAGTTCTTGGATTAGATTGAATGAATGTTCTGCAGGGAGAGGGTACACATACTTGCAAATGTCCATCCTCTGCTGTTTTGAATCCATAGGACTGCAAAGACCTATTTTTTGCCTCCTAGCTTGTCAAAATGTTGAAGTGGTTTGTATGTGGCTTACCCCTCTCTCTAATGCTGAATAACATTCTTCCCTAAATGTTTTCTTCTCTATGTATAGTGGAAAAGGCATAAATTTGAGGTGAGATGGGGAAAATGGATCTTGGTCTTTCTTAGGTCAAAACCTTTTATTTAATTGATTTCTCATATTACTTTATGCATCACTGTGAATACTGAAAACTTCTGAAGATCATCTAGAAAGGCTGTTTTTACTTCCTGTCACTGTAATTGAGAAATCCTGTGGAAACATAAATGGCTACTTGGGATCATTTGAAACATGTGTTTACATTTTTTTTCAACCTCTGTCCAACCTCTTGTTCCTCAGTTTTTCCCAAGTTTGAGGCAAACCTCCTGGTGAGAGCATTCCCAAGAACAGTTCAAACTTAAACTTTAATACTTCATTATAGCTTGTCTTCAGCTTTGAAATGTATAGCAAGGTAAACTTTTTAAATACAGTATAGGTTACAAGGGCACAGAAACAGTGTCAGTATGCACTAAAGGATGTTGACTTTTGACTGACATAGTGCTCTCAGCAGTAAAAAGATTTGATCATTATGGTTTCCTTCTCTCTATTTAATGGGCTACTTATGGATCTGTGTTTGTTCTTTTCCTCAGATATTAGGATTAAAGAAGAAGAGCCTGATCCAGAAGACTGGCAGCTCAGTGGTGATTCTACGCTGAATACCAATGATCTAACACATTTGAGAGTACAGGTGGTGGATGAGGAAGGGGACCAACCACATCAAGAGGGAAAAAGACTGCGACGAGTAGCTTGCACATGTCCCAACTGCAAAGAAGGTGGTGGAAGGTATGTAACGTTCAGTGTCGTATAGTGCATATAATGATGAAAGCAAATAATGAGTGAGGAAAAAATGAGCCTTAGTTAACAGCGGTTGCCTGCAGTGAGAGAAAACTAGAGGCTTGTGCAAAAGAGCTTATGCAATAAAGAACTGCCACCTTTATTTCCAGTTTTGCAGATGAACGGGCAGATTATTCCATCCTCTGAGTTACTCCACTGAGATTAATTGGAAAAATCTGGAATTAGGTGCCCCGAGTACAACTGAGGGGGATAGAACATTGCTCTAAATAATGTGAAACTGAAATATTTTGGAATATGCACATCTGTGATTGGCTTCCTTAATCAAGGGCTTGATTAAATCCTGTTTTCCCACATTTCCTCACTGATTAAGCATTTTTTTTCCCCACAATTTGATTGCTTTAGAGTGTTATAAAAATACAGTTATCCTGGTTTTCTTATGCAGTGATTTCAAAAGAAAAACAAGGTTTGTATAATAACTCTAAATACCAAATTTTGAATTGGCCGATTGTTTTCAAAGTTAGTGGAGATTTGGCTAACAAAGAGGTACTAAGTTCCAATTTGTATAAAACTTAAGGATGACATCGGAAGCCATGTTGTAATATTCTACATCTCATGAAAGTATTCTTCAGCTTTTTGTTGTTACAAAGATTTCATTCTATTCCAAATCACTTTGTTTTAAACATCTCAATTATGGATATAAGAGAGGAAGTGAGGATAACAGGCTGCCTTTTACAAGTGAAAATATTTAGGTGTGCTTGTGCTTGATATAATTCTGCAGGGGCTTCTTTACAGTACACTAACATTTATCCATTTTGATAATAGGTCCTTCTCTACAATGAAAGTCTTTCCTGATGTGGAAACTATAATGTAAATTACTGAGTTCTCTTTTAAAGAACTTGTCAGTGTCCCATGGCTTTAAGAGTTCTAATAGTACTGACTATATTTATTGTCATGTCTCTTGTGGGTTTATGCTGTATATTCTAGATGCCTTCTTTGCAAACATGGAGAGGTAGTATGCTGAGAGAGCTATGCTGAGTAAATACTAAGTGTTTAAGACAAAACCACTTTCGTATATTTGCATCACAAATGAAGCTAGTGGTAATATCTGCAGTTAAGGTTACACAGCATCTTTGTCCATAAGCCTTCTCTTGTTAAGTTCTTCTGTGTAGTTCACTGAAATGTGACATGGACAGTTTTGAGTTCTTGGTGAACCTTGGCTCTGCCATGGAGATCTGCCCAAAGTACACCCTGGCTTGAGATTTACTTCAGTCTGGTAGAAAACTCTGAAAGTGTGATTTGCGCTGGCTGTGCGCTTAGGAAACAGATTTCACGTGTTCCATCTTCCTCACACTCTATTCTGAACTACAGTGGCTTTAATTTAGAGATATTTTTACTTTACTCTTCCTTCTAAGTGGAGTTGCTGTAACACCAAATTTTAAAGTTGAAGCCAAGAGAGATTCTTTTTGAGAGATGGTTTTGACGAAGTCTTGCAGAAGGGTGTAGTCTGACTGTATTTCTGACTGAAACAAGAGCTAGGACAGAGTTTAGATAGGTGGGAGTCTGAAAGCCACTTTAAAGGAAGGACTTGACACATGAAATAGACAAAGTCAGTAGGAAATGTAGGACAGGAAGTCAGGATGTGAGAAGAATTAGAACTGGAATAGAAACAGGATAATGAAGGAGACAATTGTGGGAAAACAGAAAAAGAGTGAAAGTGCCTACAGTTGCTAGAGCAACTTTCCCACCAGAATGTAGAATTCCTTCCAGTAGAAAGGAGTAAGCCCACTTGGAGGAATATTTTCCTTCTCCCTACGATCCATGTTGGTCATGTTCCATAGCTGTTACAGTTAGTTATTAATATCTCTAGTGCTGTAATTCTGAGTTTTGATTTGTCTTTCAATTCTGCTGATGAGTTGTGGAGTTTCAGATAATGGGACGTTTGCTTTTATAAATTTCTTCAGATAAAACTCACAATTCTTAAAATGGTAGGTTGCAAAATTGAAAACTTAGAAACTGGCAGATGCTGAAGTTAAGTTATCCTGGGCAACCTTAATCCCTTGGGCATATGCATTACCATTTGTTTTCTAATTAGATGACTGCATACCGTTTTTTTCATATGACCCCAGTGCTGTTCAGTGGATGGGATGAATGATGCCCAGGGAGTGAATCAGGGCTGTGTAACGATGGGCACCTGATTCACTTACTGCAGAAACTGGAAGGCATTTAGGGAATGAGTTATGGGGGACTGCAGCAACAGGGCTCTGAAGTTTTGGAGGTGATTGTCTATTCACCCCACCTCTTCCACTGCGGAAGTACTGAGTTCATTCCTGTAAAGAAGTCGATTGAGCTGAATTGTAAACATCTACAGTATTCCAAGAAAATGTGCTTCTGCTGTATTGAACTTGATAACTCAAGCTGGTGGGTGTTTGACAGTTTTGGCCTTAACCTCTTTCAACCTTATATTTGGATGTATGAAATGACTGTACTAGTTCAAGTTTACTACACAGGAATGTTTTAAAGTGATAAATTCATTAATGTTTGTGAATTGCTTAGGCACTGTAAGTGTTGTGAGTGTCAATGCGGGTAAAAAAACCCTGGAGAAATGAATCATGATGTATTTAAGATAGTACATAAATAATATGTAACTAGTAAGACAAGAAAATTGCATTAAATCAGTATGAAAAAGCTGAATACACTCGATGAATACTATCCCTCCTATGCAATGAGTAGGAACAGGCGATATAGTACATGGCTTTGCATATGCAAATTTCTTCATAACTTAATCTTTTGTGTAGTCTTAGTTTTGGCATTTCTTGTCTTTTCTGGATGCGAAGGGGAGTCGGAGTTCTTTCTGTTTTTGTTGAGGGCTTTTGTTGGGGTTTGACTCTTGAGACAGAATTAAACTACGTGGCAGTCTTTAAAGAGTTCCTATTTGTACCAGTCCTGTGAACTAGGAAGCTCGTATTGTCTTCACCTTACATGGCGTGGAAAAGGTAGGAAAGGAAGGGAATGATGTATTAGATATGTAAATTAAAACTGTGTAGCCTCAAGCTTATATAGTAAATGGGGGGTAAGGAAGTGGACAGAGAGAAGTACCTCAAAGGATGACTCTGATCCCAAACAGACTGTAGGGTGTCTGAAGTTAAGCGGAAAATTCACCCTCCTCTGACTTAGATCTAGAGATTTCACCCTCCTCTCAATTGCATCTGGAATGACATTGACATGTAACTACTACTGTCAGTATCTATAGAGGAGCAGTGCTTCTGAGTACCACTCTGGGTATATCGCTCTAAAATACAGATGCTTAAAATAAGTAGTAAGTGTACGTTTTACCCTTGAAGTACTTGATGTTCCTTCTGGAAATACTGCTGGACTGAAAGTCCAGATTCTGAGTGGATGAATGTGTCTCCTGCTGAAACTGCTGGATTCTACATGGGTACTGAGAAACGTGGTTTCAGGTCTTCCTAAAGCTAAAATGTACTATGAAAGACTTAAATATTAATTGATTTGAAGCCTCCAGTCAAGAAGCAGGCCTGAGTCATATCCTTTTACTCTGTGATGATGGTTATTGGCCAGTGCAGCAAGAAAGGCCTCTTAGCATGACGTGTTAGGGCATAGGGCCAAGGCTGCCACAGCTGCAAAGCGTCCAGATAGAATTTGGCTCATATCCAGTCAGTTTAGATCACACATGAAGCAAACATACAGATGCCTGTATGAAGCTGTGTAGAATAAATGCACTTATTCATAGTAGTCTTGTAGATTTTGTTCTTTGGATCACTAACGTTCCCTTCACTTTGAACTTCAGAGTCCGCTAAGGAATTCTGTCACTAGTTAGATGAGGTGCTTAGAATTACACATGCCACGGCACCTGCCTGCAGTTAGCTGACCATGAGTTGAACCTTGATTTCCTTCAGTCTAGACTAGTGGTGCAATTAAGCAACTGCAAATGATTGACTTAAGAATCTTAAAATTATTCTAAGGGAATTTTGATGTGATTTCATGTCGTTCGTGTCACATTTATGTACTGTATCGTGCAGAGTGACAAAATATCTGTGCAGATTGCTGTGGAGGGGAAGGCTATACTATATTTGGAGAAGGTGTGAGGATGAAGTATCGAATAGAAAGAGATATTCTATATACAGAAATATATTCCCAAATACAGAAATACATTTTGTTGTAATAAGCACAGGCTGAGCACTTCTTAGGGTTACATGGAGTTAGGCAATTAAAGACACAGGATAGCGGGATCCTGTGGAAAATTCTTTCAGTTACTGAGACTGTATAGTGGAGAAGCGCCACGGACATTCCGTTGCCTGGCACTGCAATTCCTGAATGCCTTGACTCGCCAAACATGAGCACAGGAAGAAGAGCTGTCTCAAACAGAATTATTAGGTGAAGGTGAATGTAGAGCCTGAGAACAGTGGAACTGGTTGCAGTAAGGCAAAAGGAGGAATACAGAAAATTTCTTCCTTGGAGCCTGAGGAGCTGGGTCTTTAGGGCTAATGGAGGAGTGCCACTGGAACTGTTACAGGTACAATGAGTTTTGTGTGATGGCCTAGACATCTACAGAGGCTGAGAAGCTAGAAAAGAAAGCAGGCAATCTAAAGACATTTTGCTAAATGCCTTTGAGTTTCGCTGAATGTTCAAAATTTGTGAATATTGAGCTTTTGTGTAGGTGACGTGGTACAAAGTTAAAACACCTGACATTACAGTTAATTTTGTTTATTAATCTTGGTTTGTGGGAAAGCCATGCAAGAGTGTGAACCTCACAGTTTAAATAGCAAAGGTTACCAAAAATGGATGTTTCAGCTGAGGTAGGAAATGTAAAAAAGGCAGTATTTGTCCAGGTCCAAGGAAGTGATCTTCTTTTGGGACATTTGAAAGAGGAAAATTCAGTCAAAAGTACTCTTGCCAAGACTAATAATGATGGAAGAGTTTAAGATGGGAGGTCATATGTCAGAGAACTCTTTTCATGAAATTTATGAACAAGCTGGTTAAAAGAGGCAGGTGAACTTCCTATGAGGCTAAAAAATCAGGCTTGGAAATTAACCTTCCAAAAATTAGGTGGGTAAGCAGAATCTCTTCTGTCACCATATCCATAGGTTCATATGACTGTACTGATACCACAGCAGGATCAAAAGCCTTCTGAACTCTCTAATTCTACTGCTGTTGAATTTATTCTGAAGTCAAAACCTACATTGTCATGACAAATAATTAGTATGTAAAAGTGATAGTTTTTTCTTCCGAGACAAAATGATTAATGAAGTACTATGAAGATTGCTCTATATTGAGACTTCTTCAAAATATTTCCTAGAACCTAACTGGATTTTATCTCCTCACTTTTGTGGAGTGTTTTAGGTACTTAGTTGGAATTCCCTTTGGATTCTGTGAGTTTTTAGAGTGAGTGAATTTCTTAGTCTGTTCAGAAATGCTTGTTCCAAGTGCTAGCTCCTTAAAGTGTATATGCAGTTTGCTTTGAAACCTCATTAGATGTAAACCAGAATTGTTCTGAATGCAAGGATGAAAATCTAGGTCTCATAGTTGCTTGGCAAGTCCTTCAGCTACTAGATGGTTAAACACAAGTTGAGAACTGAATTTTAGATTAAGAATTGCCCTGGGGAGGCAACTGAGAATGGTATAATCAGTCATGGAGGATGGAGGACTGCACTTAAGCTATTGTAAGTTAACATTACTGATGAATAAGGTGGCCTGATGCTTGACTGCGTTTTCCAGTCTCTTCCCTCGTACCAGCATTTACCGTTCATATAGCTGTGTTGTCAGCCATATCTGTTCCCTGGTGTGCCCCTTTCAGCAGCAGCAAACACTCAAATTGGCTAAAATCAATCACGATGCTCTGTGCTGGCCAGGCTGTTCTCTTTCTCTAGCTCTTCAGATACGTCTTCAGAGGCTCTTCTCTCTTTTTCTGGTGATTTTTTTTTTTTTAAATAAAAAGTTAGGCTGGATTCAGGATTCCCCTGAATCAATCACCTACCATTTCGGTGAGGTAACATCTTAAAATAGGCACCAATCACAGCAGTCTGGATTATTCCATCTGTGAATTATATGTTCATTTTGATGGAAATATTTTTTTCCTTAAATACCAAGAAATTAATTTAAATGTCATCAAGATAAGCTGCTTCACTGCCACTCCTTTTAGTGGAAATATACAGGTTAGTATGCTTGTCCTCCAACCCCAAACTGCTTCTCAGGTTTCCCCAAGATGCCAAAAGTCCCATCTGTTCTCTTCCCCGACAAAAATCTCCAGTTTCTATTTTGCCAATTTCAGTCTTTTGTGTTTTTCTCTGCCAAAAATGTCTTTGGTATGGTGTAAAACTGAAACTGGGAGAAATTTAAAATATGGGCACTTCAGCGTCAAAGTAGTACAAACAAACTGCTGTAGTGACGGTGTTTCCAACTTCATATCCATGTATGCTTGTTAAAGATTACACTTTACACATGCTAAAGATTACATTTAAATTTCACATGCTGTTGAATTTATAGTTTGGTGCAGAATCAGGATGGCATTATAGAATTTAGTTCCAGCTTCTTGTGGAGTGTTCTAGACTCTGTATTTGAAACGAAAATGGGAAGCTGCTCATAGTTGTTTGCAGATCTATTGGTATATGTAACCCCACTTACATGTGCGACTAGTATTTAGGAGGAATCTATTAGAATTAATAACTTCTTTTTTCGTTGTTTGGTTTTTGTTTGTTTTTTTGTTTTGTTTTTGTTTATTTGGTTGGTTTATTTGTTTTTGTTTTAACAGAGGCTCCAACTTGGGAAAAAAGAAGCAACACATATGTCACATACCAGGGTGTGGCAAAGTGTATGGGAAGACTTCGCATCTGAGAGCTCATCTCCGCTGGCATTCTGGAGAGCGTCCATTTGTTTGTAATTGGATGTTCTGTGGCAAAAGATTCACTCGCAGCGATGAGCTTCAGCGGCACCGAAGAACGCACACAGGTTTTCAGTCTTTCATTCTGGTGCATTTAAGTAAAGCCATGTAATGGAGAGGGCTTGGACAAATGCCTTTTAAGAGCAGAACAGATCTTTGTATTATATTGATTTCAGTGTAGCATGATTTTTCTAAAATCAGCTAATACTTAGAGCTCTGTATACACTTTGGCTTCTTTGGTGGGTATGAAGAGAAAAAACAGCTACCTTTTTTGATTCAGAACTGACATTTAAGCTAATATTTGATATAGCTTAATCAGAATTCTTTGATTCAGGTTCAGTAATACATTTAATTTGAACTAGATTGGAACTATTGTTCCATCTTAAAACTTACATAATCTTCTTTCATTTTAAAAAAGCAAAATAAAAAATAGAGGGTGAAAAGTCCCAAGAAATTATTTACAAAATCAAGGAAGAGCATGTGATGGTGCATCATTCTACGTTTTCTAGTTTCATTATTAGACCACCCATTACAGACTCCAAGTTCATATTTCTCCTTTTGTCTAAAACAAATACATTAGTCTAGATCTTCCACCTTTTCAAGGAGCAGGTTTTTTCAATTCTATTGTCTGTATTACCTATTTTCCTACAAACTGAGCCCATAATTACATTCTACCAGCTGCTTACCTTTTAAAATTAGACTACTAAAAAAAAGGGGGGGGACAATTAATAATTGATGTGCTTATCAGCATTTACGTTGCTTAGAAAACTGTCTTTGCAATGTCTATGAAAAATATTTCATGTTTTCTACCTATTGGTATGCTTTTGTTAGACATGGTGGATGCTTGAACCCAAGCTGGGATGTTACAGTCTGTCTGGATGGACAGACATATGTATTTAAAAAAAAAAGTCAGCTCTGATGGTACAGTTAATGGCACCCGGTATATCTGCATACCAATAAAAGGTAGAGGACTGCCAGGAGCTATCCTTTGACCTATTTTAACATTTTTATTACTGACCTGGAGGAGGCAACAGAGTGCACTCTTCTTAGGTTTGGTGATGACACCAAAATGAGTTGACAGGTCAATGCATTTGAGGGCAAGGCTGCTATTCAGAGGGACTGGGGCCGAAGAAATGGCCTGGTAGGCACCTTATGAAATTGAGCAAGGATAAATGCAAAGTATTGCACCTGGGGTGGAATCAACCCTTGCAGCAACACAAGCTAAGCACTGACTAGTTGGAAAGCATCACTGCTGAAAAGTACCTGGGAGTCTTGATACACAACTAGAACACGAGCAAGAGACGTTGGCAAAGATGTCCAGGGCTGAATCAACAGAAGCAGGGACACTAATTCTGGGGAAGTGATCCTCCCCTTATTCTCAGCTCTGATTAGACTGAATCTAGAATATTTCATCATGTTTTAAGCCCCCAGTATACGACAGATATTGATCAACAGGTTCACTAAAGGCTGACCAAGGTGATCAGGAAGCTGGAGCATTTGCCTTAGGAGGAGAGGCTGTAGGAACTGGACTGCTTCAGCTGCGCCAAGAGAACAGTTGAGAGTGGGGGGGGGGGGGGGGGGGTGGAAACCACCTCTTTCATCCCCCAAGACCCCGGTTTAGAGAAAAAGAAACTTTTC
>WTSP01020369.1:33488-50178 GCA_025331215.1 Actenoides lindsayi
TGGGAGGGCACACGTGGGTGGGGGGGGCAGGAGAGGGAGGGAGAGGCGGCGCGCGACGGGACACGTGGGGGGGGGGGGGGGGGGGGGGGGGGGGGGGGGGGGGGTGTGGGGGTGGCTTGATACCAACCTTCTAGTACCTACAAGGCCACTGTTAAGATAAAGACAGACTTTTCATGGCGGTGCATTGGTGGGAGGATGAGAGACAGAAGGCACAAAATGAAAGGAGAGGTTCAGACCAAATATAAATAAAAACTTTTTCATTGTAAGCACAGACGGGCACTGGAACAGGATGCCTAGAGAGTTTCTTCAGCCTCCAGCCTTAAAGGTTTTCAGGACCAAACTGGATAAATTCCTGAGCAAGCAGGTCTGACGTCATAGCTGACTCTGCTTAGAGATCATACTAGAGACCTCCAGAGGTCCCTTCAGATGTGAATTACCCTATGATCATGTCCATCGATCTCAAGTGTGATTCTGCAGGAGCTCATATTGTCTACCCTATCCATTATTTGGCAGGTTTTGTTCTACTCATAAAAGTTATTTATTGGTAATAATTGCAGTGAAACTAAGGAGCCTGAGGATATGAGATGGCAATGTTCTTCATCTTGCCTGAAAGATCTGCCCAAACTCAGAGAGACATAGAAAAATAAATCTATTATTTTAAAGGATTTCTTTGGGGTGTCTAAAGTTTAGTGTGCAAGTTTATCACGTTGGATCCCTTTTTTTCCTCAGTATAGGTGTTGTTAGAATTCTGACTGGCAGTAAGTTATTCTGGCAGTAAGTTATTCCAGTTTTTGGTGTACATGTGGTATTGTTAATGTTCTTGAAAACATTATTTATTTTTTTTTTATCTTCTGTGACAGGTGAGAAGAAATTTGTCTGTCCAGAATGTTCAAAACGCTTTATGAGAAGTGACCACCTTGCCAAACACATTAAAACACATCAGAATAAAAAAGGTATTCACTCTAGCAGTACAGTGCTGGCATCAGTAGAAGCAACACCTGATGATACTTTGATTACTGCAGGAGGAACAACACTTATCCTTGCAAATATTCAACAAGGTTCTGTTTCAGGAATAGGAACTGTTAATACATCTGGCACCAGCAATCAGGATATTCTTACCAACACTGAAATACCTTTACAGCTTGTCACAGTTTCGGGAAACGAGACAATGGAGTAAATATTACACAAGATACCTATTAATTGTGGTTATTTTTATACAGTAGTGAGAAGAATATTGTTCCTAAGTTCTTAGATATCTTTTTATTGATGTGCAAAAATTTTTGGATTGACAGTAACTTGGTTATACATGACACTGAAATGCCTTACTTTGTATGATATTCCATAGTATATTAAAATGGTAAAATTGCATGGGTTTTGTAGGTACTTTTGGAATCTAGAAGAGATGAAATTTTACCAAGTTATATTAAAAAAAAAAAAAAAAGAATTTAACGATGGAAATGGTAGTCTAACCAAATGCATCAATCCTGTGTGGTTTAGTGTAAAAAAAAAATGAGAACATGTTGGTATTTATCTATTGTAAGATAAAAGAAGTTGATGAGTGAAAAGAAATCATGTTATGATAAAAGAAATTTTGTAATTTTCTTGATGACTGGAATTTTTATTATGCATAACTGACAAATCAAGTTTCCAAGCAAATGTTACATAGTGTAGGCTTTACTTAGCTCATCAACTTGTCATTTTGAAGCTAATTATTTTAATTAGGTTAACGATGTACAATATTTTAAGCATTACTCTTGTAAGATTTTGAAAACTACATTTTAACATGGAACTCTAGGGATAGTCACCTTTAAAATCCTATTGAAAAGCCATGTTTAAGATTTAATTTGCCAAAATGATGTCTTGTTAATATTCTTTCAATAACCAAGGTGGGCAATATAACCAATGTTTAAAAAGCTTAAAATGTTTAAAAAAAATAAAATAAAATGTATAGGTTGAGGCATTTGGGTGGTAAGGCAAATGTTATAGTGGAGTATATTCCTTCTTTTGAACATTGGAGGACCAAAAATAAGGTGTATTGCGTCTCAGCAGTGATTTTTATCAACTATTTTTCAAAAAACATCTGTCTGCCAGGGCCTTAAAAGCCATCATGTAAATTACCAGTAAAATTTAACATATGCAAATACAACAGAAAAATCACTTCCATATTGACAGTACTCCCAAACATATGGATATAGTCATAGTGAACTAGGGGTTTTATGAGGTTTTTATTTGTTTGTTGTTTAGTTTTTGGTTAGTCAATCTGCATTTAAATATCAGCCATCTTTCCTTTTTTGCTTCTTCCCTTAAAAATTGTATGTATCCAGTACATTTAACTGATAAAACATATATGTTTTTTATTATGCTGAATTTTCTTTTTATTTTTTAATTACTGTTTATATTTTCAATTATAGAAGAAATGTACAAAAAGTTATATAGCCAGTCTGTAAGTGCTATACCATTTTCAAAAAATGTACAACAATAATTACTGCAGTTCACCTATTTACAAACATTTGGAAATCTGTTCATTTGTTATTCTTAAAACCACCTCAAATTTAAAGGCTACCTTATTGTACGTTTAAAGTGTATTATAACAGTGTGGTAGTTAATAAAACACTATTTTTTTTTTTTCTTTTGACTTGAGTTTACTGTACTTCTTGTTAACTAACAAGGTGTAATTTCATAATACATCTTGATAGCCTGAGATGTTTTATTATTTTGTGCTAGATGGTGCAAAGTGGAAGTGGTGTTTCCTTTCCTTACGGGCAAGGAGATGGTAATACACCACCTCCTCACTCTCAAAAGAACCAAAACATCTCTATGTGCATGGACATGTGTGCGCTGTATATTGTGCTGGTGTAGTGGTAGGTTTTGTTGACCTTATGCTGAGCAGGGCATAAAGGAAATGTAGGCCCTATCCTTTAGAATGTGAAAAAGTTGCGTTTGATTCCCCTGACACTTGTATGCCACAATAGAGACAGTCTTGATAAGGAACTGTGGCCGAAAGAGAGGTTTTAGATGGAGTAAGAAAGACCAGAGAGAACTGTGCGATAAAGAGAGTTATGGCTGTATATGATGCTACAGTGAAAATGAAAACCTTTATTTGTGAAGTCTAAAGTCTTGAAGTATCAAATGGCCAGAGGACAGAGCAGGATAATTTAGGATAAACCAGGTAGAGTTTAGCCTAGAAACGAGAACTGGAAAAAGTTATAAAGGGAAGATTTTCTGCATTTGAAGTTTAATGGAAAAAAAAGGTTGAGATTCAGAGCAACAGGAATTGACAGATACAGAGAAAAGGGAGTTAATTCATCATCAGCTTAACCTTCTGTTTAATAAAATAAGAGAGTGAAATTGGTTGGTAAGTCACAAGAGCCGCAGCTTAGGAGAGAAGACAGTTCTGCTTAGACTTGCAACGTCCATGGGTGTTGTCAGTATTTGAACATACGCTGAATCCATTGCCTTTAGACAGGCGAGTGGGCTTGGTTTCCAAAAGCTGTTCTAGTTCACAGAGCGTGTTTGTATAAATTGCTTCCATTTCTAATACTGTCTCATGTCTCTACTCACTTGTAGCTATATTAGTGTGTTATTTTAAGGGGGAGGGAAGAGGGCTTCTTTCTTAATAAACTGCATTTCAACAGTTTTATGGAACAACATGTTCACAGATGTGCACCTGTGGATCAAGGTGTTTTGTTGCCAAGGGTAAGTGGCTACTTTAATTAATGTTTAGGTGGCACATATTTTTTAAAGATATTTTGTTGTTAAGAAGCTTCAGAAGGTAGAAGTTTTGGAAGAATGCGAATCTGGGAATGTGCAGGAAAAAGTCAGATGGAAAGCCTGTAGTCTAAGGGCTGGTGCCTCATGGCTCACAGCTGTAGTGTTTGTAGTTTCCAGAACACTGCTGTGTGTGTTCATATGTTGGGTGGCAGCAATTTTTTTAAAGATCTCTGCTCACCTCCAGAGCCCAAGTATAAGATATCTAGTATATCTAGGATCATTGCTACTTTATGGCTTTCTTTTGTGGTCACTAGCAACTTGTGATACCAAGTAAAATTGTTCATTCTGAGGCTTTCTGAGTTTATCTGTGCATCAGCTCTCCAGGGGTTCCTACAATCTGTAGCATTTTACATATTTATTTTCACATCAGCTTCCTCACCTGTATAGTTTTGTGGAACAATCCTTGAATGTTTTGTATCTCTTGCAGTCTGATATAATCACTATTAAGGAAGACCTTACAACTGGTTCTGCAAGAGAGCATGAGTTTGAAAGCAGTCCATGTTATCAATTTCCACAGTCAGGGTACTTATTTTCAAATACAAGGCCTGTATGTAACACTTACTATAATCTAAGTATTCTTAGGCTCGTTCCTGAATGAATGACTGGTTTGATCCTTACAAATTATAAACTACTACCAATTCTTGTAGAGGACAAGAGGTTTTAATCATTGCTACTTACCAGGCCAAGGGGCTATATGACTAAGAAGAATGATGTAATCACTGAAACACGAGGAGCAGGATTTCTGGTTGAAGATTCAGATTTTCCTCTGTGAAGGGACTCCACAAGAGTTCTTTCAACTTGTCTGAAAAAGAAATAGGCTTTGGTTTGAAGCATTTTGAGATGCTGGAATCAGTAACATAAGCCTTCCCAGTGGCTTCAGGAAAGCTCTGATATATTCTCTAATGGTCACCCATCGACTGGTTCTTAGTTCCTTTAAGTAAAGAACTAATGAGCAGGTGGCTGTCTTTTCCTTCAACTTTTTACCACCAGCGTTACCACCGGAAGTGTGGAGTATGCACTGTAGAAAAGGGCAGAAGAAGATGATGTGGCTGACTCAGCTCTTATCTGACAATGATATTTTCTGTAAAAAGACCACCTCCACTTGATGCTTCAGAATTGCTGTTCATCACTACTTCAGTGTATCCTGGTACATCTTTCCTGTAATCCATAGCTCTAGGATGTCTCCTAGAATCTTAGATGTGTAGGTGCTTTATGCAGCCTGAAATATTGCTCCAGGTGGGTTCAGTAGTTTATCACAAGAACATGTGACCACACTTCTTTTTGGCTGTGAAACTGTTGTCTGTGGGAGCCTTCAACCTATCTTGCCCTCACGCATTGGTCCTTCCCAATTCCTGAGATGTCCAAGAGGCCACGGTGGGTGGGGGAGAAGGTAAGAGTAAAAAGCACTTGAGTGTGATTTTGGGGTTTTGCAGCAGTGCAATCATTGAAGTTTTCCCTTTGCTTAGAGTTGTGCTGCATGCCTTTTTTTGCACAGTGTGTCAGCTGTTGTGCTTGGAAAATAGTTGTCAGATGTGTACATAATTTAATTTTTAGGTACATAATATGATGTACCGTGTTGTTTATAAGATTTACATACATTTTTCTGTATAAATGTGTGTATATATGTGTGTGTGTGTGTAATGTTATTTGAAGATGCTTCATTTTTACCCAGAAGCCAGAAATGTTTCTGCCAGTGAAAACCTATCCTTCACTTTGGCGGTAAGTGTCGCCTGTCTCTGACAGTCAACAGACTAGCTACAAACTGTGTGTAGTAAATACCTAAGTTGGTGGTCATTGGGACATAAAATTGCCCATACAAAGAAAATTCAAGGTTTGCGTATTTTGAAATTGAGGAAAACATAAAGTCTGCAAAGATGTTTTTCTCTGATCACCCAGTAGATAAAGGCCATATTTTTCAAGAGCAGCACTGAGTTGTGGGGAAGAAGACCCTCAGGTAAGTGATCTGGTAACAAGCAGCTTGTTAGTACCAGGGACTGAACAGTTTTAGTAAGAGTGCTCTTGTGGCACAGCTTATGGGCTGGTAGGAAGACTTGTGAACATGAGAACAAAATGAGTGTGGTGGGAAAGAGGGAGGAACAGATTAGTGAGACAAGTGACTTGGAACAGGGCTGCAGAAGGCTGTGGAGACACACAAGATCTGATATAATAGTCACTGGTCCGCCCACTGAAACCTGGGGTCCATGTTCTAAATGAGTGTGAACGCAGCCATTCAGAGGGGCTGCAGATGGATCAGAGCGTGGCAAAATCAAGCTTGTTGGCCTCTTTGCTTTCTCGGCTCTTTTGCATGTTGGCTTTGTTTATTTTCTGAGAAAGAATTATATATGAGAAAGTTATTTCTCAGTTCCCCAGCCACATAAGCTTTGTTTGCCTGCTGTGGTTAGAGCTGCTCTCCACGGCTGCCTTGACATACAAGAAGACTGTAGCCAGCCTGTGATGGCAGCTCAGGCCCAGGCCCCATGGGGATGCTTATGCCTGGTGGAGGACCCACAGACCTTCACAGCCCAGCAACTCCCTGGCCATAACTTCTCTGCATCCACCTTCACAGGCACACACACACACAGACAAGGCACAATATGAGTAACATCATTTATTTTGGAGACCAGCCCAAAGGGCTGGCCCAGGTCCTGCTCTCAGCAGGGGATCCCTGGCCTAGCAGTATGGCGGGCATTGCAGTCCCGAGCTCCACGCTGCCCCTTCACCGTTACCAGACGGCACAAGCGGCATGTGGGGCTGAGGAGGGAAAGCATGAGCAGGGGCTGAGGGTGTCGTGGGTCTGGTGGGGGTGTGGGCTGAGAGTGCGAGCGTGTGATGTCACGCTTTGTTTTTAAGCGACCTTTGTCCAGTGTTGGACTCGTTGTTGAGCAGACTTTGGTCAATGTGCTGCTATGCTAGTGAGAAGGGAGGAGGGTCACTGCGGCTGTGAGAGGGTGTCATATGCAGGCCAATGCCTCATGTTCTTGGCTTAAATCCAGAATTCCATCTGGGGTTATTTGTGCCAAAGCTGCCATCTGAGATAACAGGATTTAGTCATAATTTTCCCATGTACATTTGTAGATGTTTTTACTAAATGTAATGTATCCAAAATGCATCATTATTTAACAGCTTGAAATGCTTCCAAAAGAGCTATTCAAGTCTTTTCTGTAAATAACACACCTTTTAAAATTATATTAATACTTAATGTCCTTTGGAGATTTCTTTTACATTTCCTTAAAAAAAATTACACGCCCCACAGTCAGTATTTACCTGAAGAATTAAAATAGTACCATTTTCAATTGTGCTAATTAGCTTTTTTGTACATCCAAATATGTATTTACTCATCTGAGATTTGGAGCGGGAGGTGTTTTCCTTCAACAGTCCTCGAAGGAAGGAATAGCCATGAGAAATATTTCAAATGCAGGAGGATTGGAGGATCTGCCATATTTTACAGTTTTCCCTTTCAGTATGTGTACAATAGCAAACACTAGTGAATGAGAATACAAAGCAATCATGGATGAGCTCCAACTTCAGGAGCAGAGTCGTCTCCCAGCGTTAATCTCCTCTCTGTCTTCATTTTCAGCCTCGCTTAACAGATGCCACTTCCGCAGCTTTCCAAATTTCTTAGAAGCCCCTTTGCTCCTCCTGCCTCTTCAAGCAAGAGGAACAGATGTTTCCTGTCTGTTTGTGGGAGGCAGAAAGCTTTGGGGTAGAAATGGTCAAAACTTTGTTCTGTCCCACTTACGAGAGAGACAGTGTGAAAAAACAAACTGAGGACTCTGCTTTTGATTGTTGAACATGTCAAAAGAGGGCAAAGAATTAATCACAGCCTGATGTCACTGCCAGGGACTTTTACATCTATGAAGGGTACCTAAAGTAAAAGAGCTATTTGTGAATGTCTCTTGTCCAGTCATCATATAGGCTTTAAAATCTGTGCAATATTGTATCTATGCCATCTATGTAATTTCATACATTAACACCTGTGCAATTATGAAAACATCCCACATTCCCACTTTTATTAAAAAATGTAATTACATATAGAAATTCATCATGTATTGCTTAAAAAAACATTTTATGCTTTTGTTTTGGTAAGGCTCACATCTACCTTTATGGCAAAAGTAAGGGATTGCCACAGTAAAGCTCAGTTCAGTGTTACACTAAAAAAACCCATAAGTCAAGGAAAACACATTTTGAGTAAGGGCTATAGATTTTCTCCCAGAGATTTTTTTTCATACTTTAGAAACAGAATAGTTTTGAAATCTGGCACTAGATACTGTAAAAAAATTGCAGATTTCAGGACCAGACCTGTAAAAGATTACAACAATTTTTAAAAAAACATTAAGTTATCTAAGTTTGAAAAAAAAACCCCACACGAAACCCCCCCCACATTTGAGATCTCAAATACAAATGGTTTGCAGCCTGAAGGTTTGGAGACCAGTGTGTGCATGCAAAATGTGATTTGCTTTTCAAGTGCAGTGTTCAGCACATAGTAGTGATCCCTGCAATTTAAAATGACATTTCTCTTTGAGTGTATTTTAACCTGCACTTAATCTAAGAAACACTTGAAGTAGCAATAACTGGAAAAGACCACAGAGGCCAAAAGTTTTTTACTCTTCTTGTTTAGTTTCCATATTTGACAGCAGAGTTTGTGATCTGTCAGTTTAGTGTGTGCAGAAGATTTGTGCATCGCAGACAAGTGAAATGAGGTCCTGCAATCCCGAGACTTTAAAACCAGGCTGTAATACAGGTATAGTATTTGATGCTCATCAGGTGATGTGAGGCTTCACTTCTTATATCCTTCTATATATATAATATGTAAGACATTGAGGTGCTGGACCAGGTCCAGAGAAGGACAACAAAGCTGGTGTGGGGTCTGGAAAGCATGTTTTACAGGGAATGGCTGAGGGAATTGGGGTTGTTTCGTTGGGAGGCTGAGGCTGAGGGTAGACCTTCCTGCTCTCTACAACTACCTGAAAGGAGGTTGTAGTGAGGTGGGTGTTGGTCTCTTCTCCCACGTAACTAGCGATAGGGCAAGAGGAAATGGGCTTAAGTTGTGCCAGGGTAGGTTTAGACCAGACATTAGGAAAAATTTTTATGCTGAGAGTCATTAGGCATTGGAGCAGACTGTCCAAGGGGTGGTGGAGTCACCGAGCCTGGAGGTGTTCAAAAAATGTGTATATGTGGCACTTTAGGACATGGTTTAGTGGTCATGATAATGTTGGGTAGATGGTTGGACTTGATGCTCTTGGAGATCTTTTCCAACTTTAATGATTCTGTGATATCCTTTGTATATGTAAACTTACTCAGGCAAAGAAATACTATTGTTTTCTTAGATTCTCGTTTCTTGGAGCATGAAAATTGTGGACGTACTGAGGAAGACAAAGGAAGCGAAAGGGTCCAAGACTAATTCCAAGCATGCAGCTGAGCTAGGAGAACATGCTTTCCTGCTTCTCTTCAAACAGGTAAGCATAAACACTTGCATGAAACTGTTTAACTATTTACTTCCATGCTCTTCTTTCTCATTCTTTTCATTTCAAGAAATATGACAGAAGGACTTCTAATGACAGTCTTAAACATCTACCCCATTTTTTGAGGCTTGTCTCAAAGCCTGTGATCTTGTCCCCCTTGATGTGCAGTGGATGCAGAATTTCATTGAAGGTGTTGAGACAGTTGCTTTAATGGGAAGCATCCACCATATTTGGGCTGGAAGTAGACTCCTCCTATCAGTCATCTCTCTGTCTTAATGTTTTATTTCTCTATTCCCTCCCTGTTATTTCTCTCCCATTCTTTTTTCTGCCTCTGGAGTCTTTCTTCTATCCCCTCTCCCTGTTACAGAAAGTACAAAGTATAAATCTTTAGTCTTTCTGTGCAATTTTGAGTTCTTAGACATAAAAAATACTGTAAATTATTGGCTTTTGATAAACTCGTCCTGATGCAATATCTGCTTTTACTATCCAGAACTACACCAAATTCTGGAACAGTTGTCTCTTCCATTTTTAAAGGCTCTTGAACATCAGAAACTGGCATGAATGTGAGAGCCTATTTGAGTGTGTCATGTTTCAAAATTTATAGTTTACACTACTGAAAAAAAGTATCATCTGTGAGAGATCAGAATCCATCTTAGGCTAAGCTTGGCTCTCTGAGTACTCAGCCATATGCAATGGCCATTAATTTGTTGTGATCATCTAGGAAAAGAGAGATGGCTTTGACTGCCACAAACTTTATGGCTGGAAGTTTGTCAAATAAATAAAGCTGCATAGAGGAACAGAGGAGTACTGGCTACAGAGGCAGCCCAAAAAGAAGCAAACTGTGAGCTACCAGCTTAGAAATCTGCTAATTACTGTTGCAGAATGGGACTATTTCTGAAATGACTGTAAGCAAATAATAGATTCAGTGCTGTTTATGGAAATAATATATTGCTGAAATGGAGGCTTCTGTCCCCAGACAGAAGAGAATGAAAAATCAGGAAAACGCACAATGATAGCAGAACTCTTAACTCTGTTTAAAGGAAATCATATCAGAATCATAGTCTTCTCTGATAGAAAGAAGGGGGGAAAAAAGCTCCAAGAATACTGTATGAGTACTAAGAAAAAAATAACAAAAAGAAATTGAAAGTAAAGTAATTCTTTGTATAATTTTGAATTCCTTATATAAGACAGGGATTTGGGCTTTCTTTTCCTTTTAAACCATCTCAATCTTAGATTCATTTATGTCTGACTTCATTACACTTGGTTTGGTCCTTCCGGAAAGAGAATAAATGGCATGGTCAGCCCACACATCTATATTGGAGATTCAGTTAGACAAATAGTAAAAATCTTCTGACTAAACATTTTTTTAGGACACATCAGAACAGGCTTTGAAAGAAAAGGTGGAGCTACCTGAAAACAATGTTTCTTCTGAGAACACTGATGAGGACTGGGGGGAGCTTATAAAATATAATGACAGAAAAAATGTAACAGCTTTGTCTCTGGCAGGGAAAATGGGGTAAAGAGCTGGTAGAAAGAAACTGCTAGATGAAATAAAAAAATGTATTTGGCAAAGAAGCAGAGGAACACAGATTCTGAAAGAACCCTCAAGCAGCTTACTATCCTTAGAGGCCAATTAAACCTGAATCAGTCAGGAAAGACAGAAAGAACCCTCCTCAGGCTTAATGAAAATTTATATCGGGCAAAATAAAGCCCCGAGATTATTGGCATATAATGTGTAGAATGCTAAGAGAAACAAGCTAGCTTGGCTATTAATGATACCAGGGTGGTATTTACATTTAAAACAAAATGTATTTGTAAGGTCTTTGAAGGTTTTCTGTGTCCATCTGTATATTAACAAAAAATCAGCTCCAGCTGACAAAATAATGTATGCAATGAAGCAAATATGCCCCCAGGTTCCAGCTGCCCAAATCACCGTTTGAAGCCATCTAAGTAAGAAAAAAAATTAGAAAATATCTTCAGAAAAACATCAGCTAGCTCAAAGATCAGGTCTTTTAAATACTTCTAAACACCTTACTTAGCAACTTGCACTAGCACTCACTATACTTTGAAAGACTGATCAGCTTTTGCTTTTGGAAGTTGATGCATTGCTTTGCAAGAGCTTGCATCTCTGTTAAATGTCATTGGTGTACAGTATACTAGAAGTATATAGTAATCACCATAAATCTAGTTTATAGTAAGGGCACCAGTTACACAAAATGGTAAAGAGCAGACAAAAATGCCTCTTGCAATATGTCCTCACACATTGGGCTTCCTGCAACTATTTTAAGAGCGTGGCGATTGAAGGTTATTGTACCAGCCTACCAATTTCAATAAAAAGAAGGTGGCTGAGCAGGAAATTCATGTCTTCTGTTTCCCTATATATCTCCCTAAAGAGTCAAATAGAAAAATAAATTTGAGAGATTTGTAACTCAGGGTTAAAATCAATATTTATTCTCAAATTCCACCTTTTCAGACTTATAATTTTAGCATCTTCAGATGAAGCATATGCCGAAACCCATGTGATTGCCATCTTGGCTTTCTTGAAAGTCAATTGTAGTCTAGGTTGGTAGACACAACCGGCACTCTTCTTTCACAAGGTACTCAAATTCTAATGAAAAGTTTCAAATAGATTCTGAGTTTAGAAAGCTTAAGAGGCAGGATCTAAAGCCCCCAAAATACAAAAGGTAAAAGGAACCAAGGAACAGTTTATACTTGAATTAGAAATAAATATCCAAATTAGATTCCGTATCTTATTGATCAGCTTCTCTAAGAGCAAGGAAAAGCCTCTGGATATGGGCTCAGTAGAGAAGATCGAGACCGCATCCACAGGATTTTGTTTGTGCTTTGCATAGGATTTCCCATATTTGCTCATTGTTTCTTTCAGAAATCAACTGCAAAATTTTGAAACATCTCTGAACCATTTCCAGCATGGGTTAGGTAATCCATCTTATCCCTGCTTTTCTACATCGATCTGTTGAAGTACTCCCTATGGGTATACAATGCTCTAATTACTTTCCATACTGTACAGTTCCTGATGCCCTTAGAAGTAATATATCATTTTAAAACTGTTTTTAAAGAATTAGAATGTAGATACGGTATATAAATAAAAAATTCAAAATTGGAATGCTCTGTTTCTCTATAGTAAAAAAACCTGTTCTAATCCTTTTTGCTTTATTGATAAGGACTCTCAACTCCATGAAAGTTCAGATGTAGGCCCAGGTGCACTTCAGCCACCTGTTATTATGTCTGATGATCACCAAACTTTGTTGTTCCTATTAACAGAGCATGTTTCTCAAACTGTCTTAAGTTTTTATAGAGAACGCTGAATCAGCTTTCTCCGTTTAATAGCTGTCTCTCTGTATGTAAATGCCTCCAATAAGGTGCAAGTCAATGTTCTCACTCATGGATATTTTACTTTCAGCCCCAAGTGCCTTCGAGTGTAGGAACTGGACAGAGTCCATTAGTCCTGCAATAAGGTATATCAGCTAGTGACTTTGTAATGTCAACTGTGTATGTCCTGTCACAAAACAGAACATTTAGGGTCACAGAATCATAAAATGGTTTGGGTTGGAAGGGATCTAAAAGATCATCTACTTCCAACTCCCCTACCACAGGCAGGGGCACCTCCCACTAGACCAGATTGTGCAAACCCTCATCCAACCCCATCTTGAACACATCCAGTGATGGGCCATCCGCAGCTTCCCTGGGCAATCTGTTCCAGTGTCTCACCACTCTCATAGTGAAGAACTTCCTCCTAATTTCTAATCTAAATCTACCCTCTTCCAGTTTAAATCCATTATGCCTCATTCTATCGCTACATGCCCTTGTAAAAAGCTCCTCCCCAGATATCTTGTAGGCCCCCTTCAGATGCTGGAAGGCCACAATAAGGTCTCCCCAGAGTCTTTTTTTCTCCAGACTGAGCAACACCAACTCCCTCAGCTTGTCCTCACAGGAGAGGTACTACAGCCCTCTGATCATCTTCATGGTCCTCCTCTGAACCCACTCCAAACGGTCCATGTCCTTCTTGTGTCAGGGGCTCCAAAGCTGAATGCAGTACTCTAGGTGGAGTCTCATGAGAGCAGAGCAGACAGGGAGAACCTCCTCCCTTGACCTACTGGCCATGATTCTTTTGATGCAGCACAGAATACGGTTGGCTTTCTGGTCTGCACTCACACATTGTTGGCTTATGTTGAGCTCTTTGTCAAGAATATAACTCTTCATATATGAACAGCTGGAATGCAAGGTGGAGTTTAAATGTGTGCTACCCTGTCATCTTGGTCTCTGTAGAGTCATTGTAGACCTCTTACTGCTGAAAGGTTTCTTTTAGAAGTATAAGTGTTCTCCCCCCACCAAATCCCAGACTCACATTTTAGAACCTCAATTATTTCCTTGCATTTGACTTACTGACAGATTCTACTTTATGTTCCCTCCAGCTGAAACAGTTACGATGTCTGGCTACACTCAGTGCCTGCGGATGTGAAAATGTGGTTTGAAAAGCAGCAGAGTGAAGCAATCTTCTTGAACAATTAATGGCAGCAATAACTTATTTACCTTTCCCCTAAAAAGTGGGAACCATGGATGAAGCTGATGAATAAGTACTCCTTCTGTGTGCTGTATCTGATTATCAGTATAAAACACAGTGTCTGGGAGCAGAAGTGAATGACAAAAAGACACATGAAATGCTCCTAATACTTTTTTGTTTAGTTTAGTGAAATCAAAATAAGACTTTTTTTTCTTTTCATAGGAAAACCACATAGGGTTTTTACCTTTGTTTTGTTCTCATGATGACCAGTAACAAATGGCAATGGTACTAAGGCTGTATCTGCTATAATACCATATTATAAATATACCAAGGCAACAATTTTGCTACAGAACTAGAATAAGGAAGTGTATATCCATATATATATATATATGAAAAGTATATATAGAGCATATATGTAAAACTCAGGTGGCAAGGACTAATTTTGTTTCCTAAGATATGAATTAGAAAGGGCAATTTATTTTTATGTTCTCATTAGAATTAACATACCAAGTTGTTGCAAGATATTCAGATTCAGACCAGATAATTATTTTTATCTATTCACCCCTTCAGAATTCCCATGGTTGAATTCAAAGGAGAAAGATCCCAATTTGGATCTTGTTTGTTTGTTTTACTCTGCAATCTAAATGGTTCACCTTTCTCTTAGGTCTCATCTGAGAGTTGCTTAAAGACATGAAGTTGCTTGGGTAAAGGGAAGACACAGAGGAAGACAGTAAGTACTTAGGAAGGGGAGGCAAGGGTTAAGGCCTGGGACCACAGAACAGCTGGAATATGTTAGTTTTACAGGAAGGCAGCCTGGAGAAGGAGTGTGAACTGCCAGCAGGTGGCTGGGAATGGCTGAATAACTCAGTGGTGGGACTGGAAGAGAGCTCTGCTTCTTACTGAGATGACTTGACCAATTTCAGCAAAAGTCTGTTTTTCTTTATAAGAGCAGACCTTTGTCAAAGCCCATTAAAGAAAATCTAGCATTTCCTCTAAGTACACTAGGTTCTGGATCTGGCCCCTGTTTGTTTTGACACTGCTTTTCACAGGATCACAGAATGATAGGGGTTGGAAGGGACCTCTGGAGATCATGTAGTCCAACTCTCTGCTAAGGCAGGTTCACCTAGAGCAGGTTACCCACGACTGCATGCAGAAAGGTTTTTAACATCTCCAAAGAAGACAACCTCACATTCTCTCTGGGCAGCTTGTTCCAGTGCTCTGTCACCTTCATAGTAGAGAAGTTTTTCCTCACATTCAGACAGAACTTCATGTGTTCCAGTTTGTGCCCTTTGCTCCTTGTTCTGTTGCTGGGCACCACTGAAAAGAGTCTGGCCCCATCCTCTGCACCCCTGACCTTTAGGTATTGATAAGCATTGAGAAGATCCCATCTCAGTCTTCTCCAGCAAAACAGCCCCAGGTTCTCTCAGCCTTTCCTCATTAGAGAGATGCTCTAGTCCACTCATCATATTCTTAGCTCTCCACTGGACTCTATCCAGTAATTCCCTGTCTCTCTTGAACTGGGGAGCCCAGAGCTGGACACAATACTTCAGCTGTGGCCTCACTAGGGCAGAGTAGAGGTGGAGAACCTCCCTCAACCTGCAGGCTACACTCTTCTTGATGCACACTGAGACACCACAGGAGCACACTGCTGGCTCATGGTTAACGTGTCCTCCAGGACTCCCAGGTCCTACTCCATGGAGCTACTTTCCAGCAGGTCTCCCCCTAACCTGTACTGGTGTGTGGTGTTACTCCTCCCCAGGTGTAGGACTCTACACTTGCCCTTGTTGAACTTCATTTGGTTCCCCTCCGCCCAACTCTCCAGCCTGTCCAGGTCTTGCTGAATGGCAACACAGCCTTCTGGTGTGTCAGCCAAACTTCTGAGCTTTGTATCATCAGCAAACTTGCTGAGGGTACACTGTCCCTTCATTCAGGTCATTTATGAAGATGTTGAGCAAGAAACTGGACCCAGTACTGACCCCTGGATAACACTGCAAGCTACAGGCCTCTAACTAGACTCTGCACCACTGACCAGAACCCTCTGAGCTCTGTCATTCAGCTAGTTCTCAATCCACCTCATTGCCCACTCATCTAACCCACACTTCCTAAGCTTCCCTATGAGGATGTTATGGGAGACAGCGTTAAAAGCCTTCCTCAAGTTGAGGTAGACAACATCCACTTCTCTCCCCTCATCTACCCAGTCAGTCATGCCATCATAGAAGACTATCAGATTTGTCAAGCACAATTTCCCCTTGGTGGATCCATGTTCACTGCTCCTGATAACCTTCTTATCCTCTGCATTGTTACAGATGACCTCCAGAATGAGCTGTTCATTCACCTTTCCAGAGGTGGAGGTGAGGCTGACCAGTCTGTAGTTTCCTGGGTCATCTTCCTTGCCTGTTTTGAAGGCTGAAGTGACACTGACTTTCCTGCAGTCCTCAGACACCTATCCTGCTCTCCATGTCCTTTCAAAGCTGATGGAGAGTGGTTTAGCCATAGTATCAGCCAGCTCCTCCAGCACTTGTGGGTGCATCTCATTGGGGCTCATGGATTTCTGGGTGTCCAGCTTGACTATATGATCTCTAACCCAATCCTCCTCGACAAAGGGAGAGTCTTCCTTCTTCCAGACTTTCTTTCTTACCTCCAGGGACTGGCATGCCTGAGGGGTGGTCTTAACAGTAAAGACTGAAGGAAAGGAGGCACTCAGTAACTCCACCTTCTCTGTATCCCCTGTAACAAGGGCACCCACCTCATTCAGCAGCAGACCCACATTTTCTCCAGTCTTCTTTTTGCTACTGATGTACTTGAAGAAACCCCTCTTGTTGTCTTTGACATCCCTTGTCAGATTTAATTCCAAGTGGTCTTTAGCCTTCCTCATTGCATCCCTGCATACTCTGACAGTGTTCCTGGCCAGTCCCTTTTTCCACATTCTGTAAAC